>JBBPCZ010125225.1:0-20611 GCA_037974445.1 Brycinus macrolepidotus | reverse complement strand
AGTGAGGATGAAAAGAACTAAGCTGTGGCAACTTTATTCTGTTGTACTAACACACACACACAACACACACACACACAACACACACACACACACACACACACTTCCTCTGCCCAGTGCCAAGAATGCAGTTCCAGCACAAGTTGCTCCGTTCAGGCGCCTCCCCACCTCTCAGTCCAGGAAAACCCTCTGACCACCTCACCCGCTCCCACTACCTCTGCCCCCTCTCTATCCCTCTCTGGCTGTTATGGGCCAAATTCACTTTAATTTTGTAAGCAAATGAAATATATACTCTTCTCTAACAAATTAAAGAAATATATACTCTATTCTAATAATCTTACCTACAGCTTTGGCACCTCAGTGGCTTTTAAATTATAAGTAAAATATTCATATATGCTTTTACTCATATTATTTATATATGATTCTTACTGTAAACACTAAAAACATTATTTTCTTAAAAGCACACTTTTGATCTATTACTCATCAAAATGATTTCTAATTATGGTCAGGTGTCTTGGCTGATCGACCACAGTTGTGTTGTGGGGTGATTATGTAAAACTGTCATTTTTAAAAAATACACAGCACTGCAAAGCCCAAACAGCACAGACCACAACAGACGTATCAGCTCCTCAAAGGGTCCTTCATTATAACAAGGAGGAAAAGTCAGGCTTGGCAGAACGTCTGAGTACTGGAGGTTTTAGCCTCTTGACCACTCAGTAGTAAATGCATTTGTGTGTGTGTGTGTGTGTGTGTGTGTGTGTGTGTTTCATGAGTCCCTGCCCAGGAACAGAGCATAGCTATTGGGCATAATGCAAGATAAATGCTTCTGACTGGAACCAACCCAGTAATTATGTCCATTGTTTCTTCTGAAATCAATCGTATTAATAGGGGGAAATTGTTCCGCTTTGTTGCAGTGACAACCTCTACTGTTCTGGGAAGCCTTTAGATGTTGGAACATGAGAGCATTAGTGTGGATGATTAGTTCTGGATCAAAAACGCAGTTCTACTGCTCCACGGCCCAATGCTGGGGGGCTTTAGACCCCTCTAGTCAAAGCCTGGCACTGGGAATAGTGACCTCAGGCTCAGGTGTGGCTGCTCAAGAGCTTCCCATTCTATTGGTCCATTTTTTCTATGAATATTACACAGGCTGTGTGTGCTGTCTGGGTGCTTTTCAACCCATAGTGTTGTCTGCAGTTCTAAATAAACGAGTCTGAGAGGGGGAAGAAAACAGGCCCAAGCTGAATGCATGGAAAGGCACTGCTCTCAGTCCACCTTGGTTTACATCTGGGGGTTTCTTCAACAACTCAGCCATAGAACCACACAAGCGGCAAAAAACTAGCACCACTAAACCGGCCTCCAGCTGCAGGCCAACTGCTGAGAACGGGGTGTGTGCAGACTGGAGTGTGTATCCATTATCCAGCGGTCTGGTTTCTCTTTTGAAAATATCCGAGTTTGACCTCAAGGCTCAGGCTGGGTGGGGCAGGCCTGCTGGTCTAAAGCTGGAGTCTCCATGCCCGACTGTGCACTTAGAGGAGCCATGTGTTTCTTACTCCTCTGGAGAAAAGTCAAGGGTGGTTACTATCGATTATATTAGTAATCGCATCATCAAGCGACTATGGGGCTGATTAAGTAGACTGTTTTTAAAACAGGCCAAACAATAAAAGGCTTAACTGAACAATAACTAAGCATGTATCTACTTTCAGGTAAGGCCCAGAGGAGGAAGCGTTCTCCTTGAGTCTCGGTTCCTCTCACTGTGTCTTCCTTGTGCTCATGGGGAGTTTTTGCCTCTGCCGTATCCTTCAGCGACGCTCATAACGAAGCAGCAACCGCCTTTCTGTTGCAAACTGGGCTACATAACTAAAACCGAGCTCCAGGAGAGATGATGTTTGGCCTTTCTGCTGTGTGGAGTGAGGTCATGCACATGGCAAGCTTGAACATGTTTGCTGACACTGACACGTTTATGGAGTGTTTACGTTTTTTTTTTTCTTGGGTGTCAAGACACCATTTCCCAACACAAATTACTGCAGTTCCAGTTTCGCCATTTAGTGGAACACAGCCTCCATTTTTCTGGCCACAGCATGGCCTGATGCGTCCAGAACTGTGTGGTGAAGAGAAAGCAGTGAAAGCAGCTCTCCATGGAACAGCATTTCAAATCCAAGGCATTGATTTTGGGTAACGACTAAAGCAGCCAGACACGAGAGGCATTTTTACTACTGATTTAAGAGGCTCGTATCATGGAAAACTAAATTTTCCTCACTTTTTTTGAAACAGTTTGATCTAACATGTGTACAGTATTAAGCTCTGAGAAGGTCCTGGTTACACTATCCAGTCTACATATGGCTGCCTGCTTTGAATTCACTGTTTTTTGTGAAAAACAACTCATTCACATATACCCACATGCATGTAGCAGTTTAGCTCTGCCCATTCATACTCAGGTTATAAGGAGTGTTTCCATCTAGACCATTTTCTGAATGAGGCAAAATACTAGTTAGCCACTCAGAACAGAGCTCCTTCACATTTGTCAGTCTTGAAGGTATAGTAACCAAAACAGCTGAATTCTAAGATAAAAAAGGGTTGAAAAGTGGCCTTGTAAAAATGAATTATTAATTATTTTTGCAAATAATTATACGTGGATAAAAAAAATAGAGGTTAAGGGCCCTTTAAGGCTTCTTTCACTGCACATGTAATGGCAACCAATTACATTCTCTTCATTCAACTGTACATGGATACTGGACCAAGTCACGACATCCCTGCAGTAACTGAGACCACCATAACATACTCCAAACGTTGGCCATGCCTTCAGAAACCCATGCATATTTAATTCCGGTGCATGAATTTGCTTTTAAGCTACATGCTCTAAAAACGCTTTTTTAAACATCCCAGACAGCCACCAATTCACATAATCATCAGAATACTGTCACTGTCAAAACAGAGTCTGGGTGGCACTTTTGGACTATTTCTATTTGTCCGCTGGCCATTCAGTCTAAAGAGCAGGTACCCTTTCACCCCAATGGCGTAAAAAAACAATAAGGGTTTTATATAAACAGGGATGTTGTGCAGAATCACTGTGTGAGAAAAGTGTTGCTGAAGCCTCCTTTACTACACTGCTGCTTGTTTTAGCCGTGTGCGCAAAGAATTTCTACTCACTATTACACCTCCCATTTAGAGCATTAGTACACAACATCCGAAGAGTATCAACACACCTCTCTCGCTCTCCATTTCTCCCTCTGAACCATCTGAGCATGACTAATCTGGACCCCTTTCAGGACTTGTGAGCTGTCACATAACTCAGCAGCTGGTGTACTTCATATTTCTCATTTGTAACAGAAACACCAATGAGTTTCCATTACAGGCATTTAAAGGGATCGACCAGCTTTTTTCAGCCCAGTCTCTTTATGTGCTGTCTCTGTGACTTGTGGAAGATAACCAAGGACAATTATAATTTTAATGCTTAAAACAGGCCTGAAAACCTGCTTCAGCACCTGCCTGTCTTCAAACAGAAGTAATCAGAGGGCTTAGCAACAGTGACGCTGGAGTACATTGTGTGTTATTCTTTACGGTAATAAGAACCCCCCACATCCTATCCTATTCCTGGCCCCCTGTTACAACATGGGGGTAATGCCAGAACCCATGAGGGTAAAAGAGGGGGCAGCAGGGCAGAGTGGAAAAAAGGCATCAGGTTTCTCTTACGTTAGCAGGGGAAAGACACTCGGGTATTCCCCTGTTCTGGTGCTGTCCATCAGGCCCTGACCACTCAAAGGGGAATTTCATCCATTTCTCAAAATTTCTTCTGAATTAAACAGCTGCGATGCAAACAAAGTTATTCATAAAGGGTTCGGTGTGAAATGCTGCTTTGCTCCTCTTACTGCTCTTGTCTATGCCAATAAATGTTGTCTTGTCATGTAAATTACTGTACTGTTCCTCTTGTGTTTTTTTTGCACTCTCTGTTTAGTCCTGTCCTGCCTGCACTTGTGTAGTACTGTGGTGTTTCTGTTTTTGTTCTTTGTGTTGCACCATGGTCCCGGAGGCATGTTGTTTCATTTCACCGTGTACTGTGTGTATATGGCTGAAATGACAAACACCTGCTTGACTTGACTTGCATCCTACTGAAGCAGAACTGTTTCCAGTCGTGGTGAAGGGAAGCAGATGTCTAATGCCTCTAAAAGCCTCCTCAAAGCCATTACATGAAATGGTTGTGAAAACACCACCAGATGCCTAAAACACTACACGGTAAACCAGTGACCAAAGAAAACAGATTTACCACCGTTTCACCATCACCAGTCAATATAAACACTCAGGAGATACGTGTAGGTTCGCTGGGGGGTTAGGACAGTAAATAAAATTACTTTTTGTTCTGGAGATATCATCAGTACTGCAAAGATTTGAACGTTTCTTTTTTGAAAATAACTCAACCATAGAATTCTACAGAAAAACCGGCACAACAGCATCCTGTAATTCTCACAACCACACAGCCTTCAGCCAGAATTGTGGCATTTGGGACAAACTAGCAATTAGTGAGAGGAACCTCCAGGCAGTGTCCAGAGTATCCAGAAATGTTCAACCAATGCCTCTGAGCCCACATCCTAACAAACGTCTAATCCAGAACATCTCATCTCCTAATCCATGTTTGTAAACTGGTCCAATCATAGGATATCCAACAAAGAGCAACTACACTGTTCCCAATTCACCACGGACACATTTGGAGATGTGCTGCAATAGTTATTTATGATAATATAATCAGTTACGACTGGCTGTAACTGCTATTTCTGCCATCCATATTATGCAAAAGTCCAATGCAAAAGTTTGAGCACCCCTACACAATCTACATTAAGCGAAAACATGGAAAAATCTTAAACAGAGAACACTTCAGGTTCTAATGCACAGCTGGTTTTTGTTGAATTTTACTTATTTGGGGTAAACAAGTAAGCTAATAAGCAAATAAATAAATAAATAAATAAATAAATAAATAAATACAATTTAATTACACAAAATAAACAAAAATTATGCACCAAAATTTGGCATAAAAATGACATTTAAGTGTGCTTGTTCCTATTCACTATAATTTGACTGGAGGTGTTTCGAAAGCTGCTGTACATGGACTGCTGTGGCAAAATACGGTACACTGAGAGAATAATTAATATCATTAATATTCACCCAGATACTCCATCAGCTGCTCCGCTGTTATGATCTCCATCATCGGTGGCATCTTGACCTGCAGGACAGGAGAGCAGTAGATGTGTTAAAAGTGCATTGTGGGTCACTGTGTGAGATTTCAGACCTGTTCCTAAAGCAGTTTCCACACCTTCCTTACGTCAAACTACACACACTCTATACACTGCACCCTCACACACTCCCACTATACGGTATTTATCTAGAGCTTGGATTTGTATGGATTCGTATCATCGTCCCTTCTTCTCATCCGACACTGGTTTTGAAACCTTGAATACCAGCTGATATCAATACAGATTTTTTTTTTTTTAAACTACTCAATTTTTAAAATGAGGGGTTTTACTGGCAGGATTTAACTTAGAATTGCTATACTTAAACTACTCAAACACTCTACAAGTACAACATCGGACCTTCCCGTTCAATGTCTGATCCAGCATTTTGTGCAGAAATCTTACCGATGAGGAAACCTGGTGTCAGACTGGTGCTGCCTCCTCACGGCACCTCACCTCACTGAACAGTGAGTAGTAAACTAAGGCAAAGAGAAACGTAGCTGGAACCTCATGTTATTGCACATAAACGCTGTCCTGAAACAGATACTGGATTACAAAGATCTCGTACGTCGTCCAGGTGCTCACAGTACACTACAGCATGTTTTCGTCTCCAGTATGAACACACTAGTGATTAGAAAACCGTTTTTTACTTTGGTTTAACCACGGTAGGCCACACGACAACACAGTCACACCGTAAAAAAACTGTTTTACACGAGAGCCCTCGGCAACAACGCAGCACACATACAAAACTTTAAACACATATTAAAAATAGAGATAAAATAAAGGTAAAAGCTAAATTAACAAGGGTTCGTTAATAACAAGGAAGATTGATCATTAACTGAAAATCCGCTCCTCTGTAGGTCATTCCAAGTGGATCGGAAGGTCAAAACAAATGAAGCGGAAGAGAACAGAACGGCCTTGTGTGATTTGGTAAAGAAAATACAAACAAATATAAAGGCCAAAAATAGATCATGCCTTAGAATGTAATAATAAAATAATAGCCAAAAGTTGTGTACACTTTAATTAATATATGAATACTGATATACATATGTATATGTAATATGTATGTGTGTATATTTAATAATAGTAAACTAATATACGGCATACTTTAGCATATAATACATTAATAACCAAAAAAAAGTGTAAACTTCCGTATATATTAATACAATAATAATCAAAAATAAGGTACACTTTAATCTATAATTATAAAGATAAGGTACGCCTTAGCACATAATATTCATATACAATAGCAGCCAAAAAGTTTACATACTTTACTAGGAAATAACACAAAAATAATAATGAATAGGATTAATATATAACTATGTTTAATATATGTTAATACATACAATAACAGCGAATGTGGTGTATTTTCTTCACACTGAAAGCAGAGGGGAAACCTACTTGTTTCCCTTTAAAAGTAGTCCTGTTCTGAACCTTTCAGTTATGTTGCTCTAACAGCACAGGTGCCTGATCCAGGTCCTGGACCCCCCGCCCTGTGCACTTTAGTGTTCTGCTGCTCTAACACACCCTCCTCAGCCTGGGAGAGGTGAATAATTAGCTGATTAGCTGGATCAGGTGTGCAGAGATGAAGGTTGGGAAAGTTTAGGCGCCGACTCGGGAACTGAGGAAGGGTTTTTTTTGTTTTTTTTTTAAAGAGATAATGAGTCGGTTTCAGAGCAGAGAACAGAGCAAAACATGCTGCTCAGGGTTCCTCCATGACCAGGGCTGGACAGGCCGCACCTGTGCTGTTTGCAGCATTAAGCTCAGGCCTGCAGGACTGCAGTGTCAGCTCCAGCAGACCACAGGCACAGACCAGCCCTGCTCCTCTCAGGCTGCCGCGCTTAAAATCCGTCCCCAATGTGGCAATCATCTCCACAGCCCGTGCTGAGGTTTCAAAGACAGTTGTGTGAGGCTGAGAGACACGGAGGCTCGTTTTGAAGATTAAAGAATGAACACTCGAACGAAGCCTCCGCGGCCTGCCAGCTAGCCGTCAAACGCTGTAATTAAACGTTATCTTTATGATGCAAATGAGTCGGAGGCTGAAATGCAGAATGCGGCCCTGTTTGCGACCGTGCGGGGACTGCTTAGCAGACACACACAGGAAAACAGGAGGGGGAGAGGATGACAGAAAATAACACTTTTTTTATAATGGTGAGCGTAAGTTTGCTGGAGCAGAACTTGTCAGGAGAAGCAGAAGCGGATGTTTTGGATCTGATTGCTTTCGCAGACTCTCAACACGCCGCCGACGAGAAGAAATAATTACAAAAGTTGGTCTGGAATGAAAAGAGGCAGAAAGAGACACTTCTTTTTGTCTTTTTGACAATTAAGAGGCCTTTTGAAGGCAACGATGACAGAACAGGATGTGCTCCACTTAGTCATTATTAAATCTTATGCCAACAGAGGAACAAAAGAAATATCCCTTACAGAACCACTGATGCACTTCCGCACCCAATTAAAGGGCAATCACACCAATTTTTCAAAATTCCCGCATAATTTACTGGTTGAGATGTCAGGAAAGTGCGCTGTGGTACGAAACGGAGAACTGCGGAGAATACACAAACCTAGCCGTTATATTCAGAATCCAAAGTGACCAGTTTTACATGAATTCTATATGTACTACTGATAATTAGGGATACATATGTGAATCATCAGCATCAACAGATATTCAAAAAATAATATCAGTATGGAAGATGGTTTAAATTTGACCAATAATTAGGCACTTTTTGATGATGAATTTAATGCACCATGTTCAGGTGATGCTAGAACGCTGTGCTAAAACGATTTAATTTGCGCTCATTTTTAAGCTTACAGAAATAAATGTTATATTTTTTCTAATGCAGGTAGATGTTGTCCTAATTTCTGCATGTCTTGAACATTTATGTGTGAGCACAGACAGATGTGTACATTAAAAATATCAGATATCGACCCACAGACCCCACATATGTACAATAAAGAATGGTAGTATCTGGGGAAAAATAGATTTTTGTGGTGGCACTATTATGTCTTACTACGCTCTGAATGTACCTCTCCATCAGGAATGCATTATAATATAAAATATTTGAGGACCTAACTATCATAAAACAGCATGCTTAACTTTAATACCTTGCTTTGTGGGGACTTTTAGAGATATTAAACTCGTCAGACGTCTGGTTCCATTCACCACCACTGTGAATAAATCTGAGATCCTCTAGAATAGAGCATTTCACACCAAACCCACTTGAAATGACTTTGTTTACACCCTAACCACTGACTTCTGCAGAAATATATATTAAAAAGCAGAAGTCCTCTTTAATAGGCTATTGGTTTTAGGGTTGAAAAGTAATTTTTGTTCTTGTCTCTAGACCAGTTATTATAATAAACTACTGTTTTATATGAAGACGAACTCTAACACCATGCCTGGTTAGTTTTGTCCTGGAGCAGCAAGGTTGTTAGACGTTAATAATCTCTTGTTTATGTGGTTTCCGACAGCGTCAGAGGCATGAGCAGGTCAGACAGAGCAGATAAAATGAAAACAACTTTTCTCCCACAGACAAGACCCTGACAGCAGACCATGGGAGAGACCTGTTTTGAAATTCACACTCAACAGCCAGATTACCTTCCAGGCCAACAGGAGGACGTTCATGATGGCCAGCAAAGGGCAGGGCCCGTTCTCGTTCTGGGTGATGACAGGAGTGTTCTCCTCTTTCCACCTGATCCACTTGATGTGGTATATGGACTGTCCGGCTCCCCTGTCCCTGCAGCAGACCACCTTCTTCTCCTCTCCAAGGGCTGAGGCCAGACCCCTGTCCTCCAGGCCTTCTCCATTCACCTCTGAGCTGGGACAGGAGTTCAGGATCGAGGAGGAGTCAAGGGAGTCTGGACTGGGAGATGGTTCACTCACACTGGCCAGAGGGCCAGCAGCGGAGGGCTCAGAGAGCTCCACCAGCTCCTGGCCTCCATGGTCCAAACCATCAGGCTGGAGGTCTCCAGCCCCTACATTAGGCACAGTGGGGTCTCTGGACTCTAGGTGTGTGGACTGTGTTGGAGGGACCTGGTCTGGTCCTGCAGAAGCCCCACACCCCGGCCCGTTGCTGCAGGCTTCCACGGATGTCCCAGTTCCAGGCAGCGGGGCCTCGGCCTGACTGAAGCCGGGGCTGGGTGAGCCTGGCTCGGCCACTCCGACGCCGTCCGCCCGCTCCGTCCGGGGGTCAACACTGGGGCTCTTCCCCGCGCACGGATCCTTCTTCCCAGCTCCTCCGGCCGCCCAGACGTCCCCAGGCTCCCCGGGGTGGGCGGCGCACACAGCGCCGCCGCCGGAGTCCCGGTGCAGGGTCGCATTTTCCTCCATTTCTCCAGATCAGCAGTGCAGAGCCCCTCTCCTCTCCCTCCGCGCCATGACACCCGCCGGCCTGACGTCACCACGCACGCCCCGCCCCCCACCGAGACTGCCCGTCTCAGACCGTAATAATAATAATAATAATAATAACTGGTGTATGGTTTTATTATTAAACGTATGTTTTGCTTGATCTAATTATTTAAATATTACAAACCTAAACTATTATTTTATTTGAAATACCAAAAACTGAGTAACAAAATTTTCGTCATGATAGATTAGGCAATAAAAAGAGCTATTATAAATAAAAGTATTTGATATGGTACAATTGTGCTTACACAGACACACACACACACACACACACATAAATATGCATATACATATGTATGTATAAATACATATACATATAGAATTTGATAAGCTGACATGATGAAGCTCCTGTGTGTTCACTGTTCAGCTGGGTGTGGCAGGTCTTTCTCTTGTTTTGTAGTAAATATAAACTCTGAACACGCTCTGAATGTAAACTGGAGAATTGTTTGTATTTGTTTTATATGATTTGTTTTAGAGACAACCCTGATGAATCTGTTTATCTGGGTCTGGTATGTTAAACTGTGCTGTATTACTTATTTAAGAGTGAACAGAAAAGTAAACAGGCCTGTGCTCCTCTGTAATATTTATTGTCGCCACATGAGGGCGACATTTACTTGATCTTATGTTCCAGGGTGCAGTGACGTGGAGTGATGAGGGTCCAGGACCCCCTAAATTCAGTTTTTTTTTTTTTAAAGATTTGCAGATATTTATGCTGTTATCTCAAAGCTCGTCACACAAACTCCAAAAAATACACGAACACCACACTTTTTTGTCAATTTCAAAACTTATCTAAGTTATATTAGTAGATATTTGTAAAAATCAACTACAAACTGCCCTCCATAAATAAACTCACAGGCTTTTATTTATCTACTGGTTATCCTGCTGTTGCTATTTTATGCACAGTGCTGCTCAGTGCTGTTTTTTTTTTTTTTTGCACAATAACTTATCATAGTTATTCCATACCCCATAAATCTTTGAATAATTTGTACAGTTTGTACATTGCATAATTTGTACAAACTCCTGGGCTGCTGGAACACAGTATTAATACTGGATTCACTCTCATGGTTCTGCCTCTGGACTGTATTCAGTCCTGTCCTGCATTACTGTATTGTATTAAATTGTGTTGCACACAGACTGGGGGTCACACTTTGACCTCTGGACACACCGACTGCACTTTGTCATGGCTGCAATAAGAAGACTCCTTATTGTTTATGTAACTTCTCTTTACTATTTATATTGTTAGAAATTGACCTTATTACCTTATTATATACGCTCTCACACACTGTCAATTCATGCTGTTACTCAGGTTTAGGTCCAGTTTGCTGTCTCTTCAACTGGATTGTACCTTCAACACAGATTTCACAGTGCTGCACATGTAGTCAGGGCATTTGCCTGTTTACTTTTTATTGCACTGTTTGTTTCAGCATAACCTGTTTTTGTTATTTACCCTATGTGTTTTTTAATCGTGTTTTATTAACTGCATTTTATCAACTGCATAACTACATTCACACTATGTGTTTTAATAATTGTTTTGTAATTTGCACTAGGTGTTTTATTAATTGTTTTACTTGCACTATGTGTTTTGTTGTGTTTTGTTATTTTCACTATGTGTTTTATTAATTGTGTTGTGTTATTTTCACTACGTGTTTTATTAATTGTGTTTTGTTATTTTCACTATGTGTTTTATTAATTGTATTGTGTTATTTGCACTGTGTTTTATTTATTGTGTTTTGTTATTTTCACTACGTGTTTTATTAATTGTGTTTTGTTATTTTCACTATGTGTTTTATTAATTGTATTGTGTTATTTGCACTGTGTTTTATTTATTGTGTTTTGTTATTTTCACTGTGTGTTTTATTAATTGTATTGTGTTATTTGCACTGTGTTTTATTTATTGTGTTTTGTAATTTGCTATGTGTTTAATTAATTGTGTTGTGTTATTTGCACTGTGTTTAATTGTGTTGTGTTATTTTCACTATGTGTTTTATTGTGTTTTGTTATTTGCACTACATGTTTTATTAATTGTGTTTTACTTGCACTATGTGTTTAGTTAATTATGTTTTTTTTTGTTGCTCTGTGTGTTTTGTTAACCGTGTTGTGTTATTTTGTTGTGCATATGTGTGACACTGTGGACCCTGAGCTTCTCCATTTCGTCTCTGTATACTTTTAACAGTAAAGTTCACTTTGACTTTTGACTTTGACGATTGTATTCTTCACTCTTGTGTTGTAAAGTCTTGCACCTTCTCTTTGCACTCTGTGTAGTCCTGTCCCGCCTGCACTCCTGTGGTTTTGTGTTGTTTTGTCATTGCACTGTGGCAAAATATCACTGATGACAAAAACAAATCTTAACTAAACCTTTAAGACGTTCACAGAAAGACTGATAGTGTAAATAATACTAATACCAATATTCTAGGAATTAATTAAAATAAAGTAAATTAAATTAAATTATATAATAATATTAAATAACAATGTTTTTGCAATGTTGAAAATATTACAGTAAAATTTACAGGCTGGCATTCCAATTACTACATTTGAACTGATTTCTAAACAGTGCAAATTGTTAAAAAGTGTTGAATTCTTACACGCAAATGTAATATTGCTTTTTATGCTATATTACTATTGTTATATTAAGAATATCCCACTAATAATAAAAAAATGTAAGTAAATATAAATTAACGCTTCTGTGTGGAGTACAATTTTCTCTTCTATACTACTACTACTACTACTAATAATAATAACTATAATTCTTCTTCTTCTTACCAGTATTATTATTATTAGTAGTAGTATTAAGAAGAACAAGAACAACAAAGACAGCAATTATTATTATTATTAGTAGTAGTAGTAGTACTAATAATAGGCAGCTGATGGCCTGGTGGTTAGGGAGTTGCCCCTGCGATCAGAAGGTTGTGGGTTCAAATCCCAGGACTGGCATTGGCACCACTGGGGTACTGGGCAAGGTATCGTCCCTGACACACTGCTCCCCGGGCGCTGAGGTGCTTTGGTGTGTTCACGTATGACAAATGGTCACTTCACTATTTTATTATTATTATTAATAGTAGTATTTTTATTATTATTATTATTATTATTATTATTATTATTATTATTAATAATAGTAGTTCTAGTAGTAGTATTTTATTATTATTATTATTAGTAGTAGTAGTAATAGTACTATTATTGTTGTTATTATTATAATAATAATTATTATTATTATTAGTAGTAGCAGTATTGTTATTATTGTCATTATTATTATTATTATTATTTTTATTATTATTGTTATTAGTAGTAGTAGTAGTAGTAGTAGTGTTATTATTATTATTATTATCAGTAGTAGTAGTAGTAGTACTATTATTGTTATTATTATAATAATAATAATAATTATTATTAATATTAGTAGTAGCAGTAGTGTTATTATTGTCATTATTAGTATTGGTATTATTATTATTATTATTATTAGTAGTAGTAGCAGTATTGTTATTATTGCCATTATTAGTATTATTATTATTATTGTTAGTAGTAGCAGTATTGTTATTATTGCCATTATTAGTATTATTATTATTATTAGTAGTAGTAGTAGTATTGTTGTTATTATTATTAACAGTAGTAGTATTATTAGTAGTATATAACAAATTCTCCTGATAATAAAAAATAACACCCCTAATTATCTGTAAATGAGTGTTTCTGTTTATCAGCAGAAGGTGGGCGGGGCCGGACCCTCCTCGTTTCTCTGACGTCATTCTGTTTGACGTCACTCCCTTGGAGACGGAGCGGGGTGCCGCAGAGCAGCCGCAGCTGCCGTAAAGAGGAGAGGAGCGAGAGAGAGGGAGCGAGAGACGGGCGGATGAAGCAGCGAGATGGATTTAAACCACACAGCCTTCATTAAACTCTTCATCAGACTCCTCCTGCTCCTGTACTGCCTGAGCGACTCTAGAGGTGAGTGAGGGGCTCTGTCCCCCCTGTCAGGAGAGAGGAGAGAGTGGGGGGCTGTTTTAGTCCGGAGTTTCTGTTTATCAGGTCCAGAGGTGCGGAAGTGAGTCTCTCCCTCTCAGAGTCTCAGAGAAACTCAGAAAATTCAGCATTTTACAGAAAAACAGCAAACTCCACACAGCAAACAGGACAATAAAGTTCTCGTCTGGACCTTATTAACCATACTTTGTCTTCAAGAGAGTTAAATAACCCTCTTGTTTTTGTTTTTCTAGCTGTCAACTAACTCACCCCTCCGAGTTTACATCAAATTTATCTCCAGTTTACACACAAAACGCTTTATTTTCAAAACAGACCGCCTCCAGACTCTCCACCGAGGCTTTTCTAACTCTTTATGAGTCTAACTTCAGTGAATAAACCCTTGTTCAGCTCAGAAACTCTTTAAGAAGTGCTCTGAAAGGTGAGGTGCAGCCGGTCTGCAGCAGGGCAGGGCTGATATCGCGAGGTTTGGTCGATAAAACCGACCTCACGATACACTTTATCGAAAATATCTTCAGTATTTGCAAAGCAGTTCTGTTTATTTATCTGTTATTGTGCACAGTTTAGTCTTTATGATGTTAAACTGATGTTCACCTTCATATGAGGGACATTCACAAAGTTCCCGCACTTTTTAAACTCTACTTATTAAGAATAAAAAAAATAAAAACATCTCGGCTGCCAGACGAAACGAGTCACATGACAATCTCAGACACGCCTAATTACAACTCTTCCAGCCCTCACCGTAATGTAAACGAAAATATAAAAGTACGGAAACTTTTTGAACGTCCCTCGTATATGAAAATGTGGAGACAATCTGTAAATCTTAAATGTAAACAATCTGATTTGTGGTGAATCGAACCAGGGGTTGTGAAGTCAACACACCAATTAAATTACGATCCAGTGGAGCTACATGTGTTTGTAAATGTAATGTTCATGATGGTAAACTAGGAGTAAATGTGAAAAAAAAAAAAAAACAAAAAAAACGCATTTTCTTTGCGTACTATTTTGCCTCACACCACCTTGCAAGTATCCTTCCACCCAAAACAACCCAGGCTCGAAACCTCATGGCAATATGATGTTTTGGACATCAGACAATGTATTTGCTCCACAATCAAAACACATTTTAATCTTTGTATCATCCACTGATATGTGTAACATCATAGATGATGCGGATGTGACATGTGGTTAGGCTGCTGTTGTGAGTGCTCATGTAACTGAGGGATTTCCCATCTGTTTCCAATATTACAGTAATGACCTTTGGCAGGGCATGCCGAGACTCGATTTCGCAATAACAGAAGGAGCAGGAAGCCTCGTGTGCTGACATTTTTGGCAGCGTGTTTCCCTGCACCTCCAAACCCAGCTAAGAGAGGTGCAGGTGTTCTCCTGTGCAGCAGAATGGATCACTAGCTCAAGTTTGCCTTAGTCTATCAACATTAACCTCATGCCTCCAGTAGGGCTGCACGATATATCATTAATCGTTATCGCAATTTTGGTCTCTGCAATACTGATATCACAGATGGCTGCAATATGTAAATGAGCCTCTGACCAATCACTGTGTTTCTGACAGGGTGACCAATCACAGCTCCAGGTGAGTTACTGGGTGTTCTGATGAATCGAGGTCTTCATGTAATCCAACAAAAGTCAAATTATTTTGGCCAATCTTTAGTCATTAAAGACACTGGTTGACCGAGGTGTTTTTAAAGGGCCCACATTCTACATTTTCCTTCTACTACGTTTTTCCTGGACTTGTCTATCCCGTAGAGTAATATATATATCTAAGAGCAATATATGTAAACTATCTTATTTCCTAATAGCTGCCCTGTATTTCAGCAACAAGGGGGCTTAAACTCTCTTTATAACTTTAGCATGAGTGGGCGGAGCTAAACTGCTGTGGGCTGAAGAAGGGAATATGTGTAAATGTGTTGGTTTTGTGACATCACAAAAACTATGGTTAGAAAACAGTTTGTGCTGTTTAGTTTCCACATCCGGACTGTATGAATGGGGTGAATGAACGCACATTTTGAAACTTTAAGAATATATACATACTTCAAGCCTTTTTAATTACAGAAAAATGATGATATGGGCCCATTAACGTATTGAAAGGCATCACAGTCGCAATATGAAGCAGTAAAATCTCAATACTGATATTTTGTTTATATTTTACAGCTATGGCTCCAGGCCAAAACTGTAGACTCCAGACCCCCAATGTGTCTTGTCCGATCAACTGTGCATGGGGGAGGGAGGAAAATTGGGTAAATTTGATGTTTCGCTGAGGCGTTTCTTCAGACATGCTTATCCTCTTCCAGAGCCAGGGGAGCTCGTCTGGCATCCTAGAGTACAGGAGGCGTCATCGTTAGTGTCTCTCAGAATCAGTCATGCCTCTCCAACCTGCTGGTACCCGTTTGCATGAGATGCTTGAGCTCCGCTGCAGAATGCGTGTGGTGAGGAAAGCTGGGGCCGGTCATTGCACAGGAAAGCGGAATCATTTGAGTCATTTCTTTAGCGTGACGCCAGAGCTGCTGCTCACTTTACTACTAAACCGTGAACGGGGAAGAACCTTTCTCTTACGAGTGTGGCCAGACTGAAGGGTTTCGTAAATTGATCACCCCCACCACTTCATTTTTTTTTCTCCTGGCGTGAGTTTTATAAGTCATTGATCTGCTGACTTCACTCTGGAAGGGCAAAAAGGGTTTTTGGGAGAGGTGCCAAAACAGAACTTTTCTTTTCCTACAGAATCTTTCAGTGGGTAATTCTTTAAAGATTTAGCGGTTTGTGAGTGTAAATGAAACTTTAAAAGGGTGAAGAAACACACACAGTTTTTTTTCCACGAACCTCATGTCCGAGGCAACTTTTGTTTCGGAGTAGGGGTTTCACAATGCAGTCAACTCATGATTCAGTCCAATAGATGATTTATGGGTCATGGTTCGATACACTGAAGACTGAAAACCATTCGGTATTCTCACAATATTTAAAATGAAATTTGAAAGAAGAAAAAATGACTTGTGTTCAGTTGTAGGACAGTTTACTAATGAAGCTAGAGCTGGAAGGCAGGTGGTGACATGAATGTGCTGGACTGAGAAATGGATTTCTTCCTTCTACTAACACTAATCATAAACACACTAAACTGTTCTGTTTGAAACAAACAACTTACACCCCAACTGCCACTGTAAATACCTGGTATTCATACTGTACATTCCCTGCTGTTATTTGCACTATTAATATAATTTATTGCTGTCTACCTTTATTCTGCATTTTTGCACACCTAACAACTCCTCCGATAGATTACAGTGTGTCATAGTATTCATTCCTGTCTGCACTTACATAGTCTTGTTTTGTTTCTGTTGTCGTTCTTTGTGTTGATTCATGGTCCTGGAGGAATGTTGTTTCATTTCACTGTGTACTGTGTATATATGGCTGAAATGTCGATAAACTGACTTGACTTGAGAAGCATTCTATTAATTATGATATTTGATGTATATCATTCACGATGCATATTATAACCTCTAAGTGATGAATGTAAGAAATTTACAATAAGTTGCTTTTATTGTATGATTCTTATTCTGAACTTCCCAACCCCCCCCCAAAGCCCTGACATGACTGACGGGTAGGATGTACTTTGCTCCGCCAGTGTTTGTGCACCCTTTGCTTCAACCACGGATTGTCATGGCCTGCCCTTGTTGAGGTTTCCTGTTATGCAGCAGTGGCGAATAAAGGCATCGCAGGCGCGTTTGGCTTCGCTGTGCTTGTGAGGAGCAGGTGCATGTTTGCTGGTGGCTTTGTAGGAGTCTGTGGGTCTGGCTGATGATAGAAGATGCTGCTGAGCAGCTTGGACACTTCCAGGCCCTTCTAGTCCACGCCAGAGCAGGCTGTGATTAAAGCTGGGCCAAAATGTGTAATTGCAATTCTAAAAGACATTTTAATAATTGATGGTTCGCCTTTGTTGTGATATTGTTTTTTGTTTTTTTGAGGTTTCCAGAGCAGACAAGATGCAGAAAGGTCTGAATGAGTAGAATGACTTCTTATCACATTTTTCAAGAAAATCAATTTTAAAAAAATGTCATAATGGGCCGGCAGCCAATCAGCTGCTTGTAACTGCAGTTTATACAGTTAGACTGTACTTGGGTTTTTCTTCTTGTTCTCTATATTTGCTCTATATCTGTATTTTTATGATTCGTGGAGCAGGTCAGTGGTTCTACAAGGACGTACCAAACTCATGACGTACTCAGAAAACCATATCCTAACGCAATGTATGACTATAACTTATATCGCTCACTGCCAGTTAGAGCTGCACAATATGGACAAAATATCAGTATAGCGATTTAACTGCTACATATTGCGATTGTGATCCCTTTTGTGATATTTAAGTGCTCATATAATCACTTTTTTTGGCATTAAAAAGGATGAAAGTCTGTAAATATTGTTTCAAATGGTACATTTCCTCTTCTTATCCATACAGTCCATATATGGAAAATAAGCTACAAAAACATCCCGTTTTCAAATCATAGGATTTGTGATGACACAAAATCAACACATTTAAATATCTTCTTATTCTGACTACTGGAGTTTAGCTCCGTCCATCCATGCACTGATGCACCAACACCTTTAATGGGTAAAACTTAGACTTTTGTTGGATTTCAGGCCCTTGACTCATCAGAACACCCAGTAACTCACCTGGAGCTGTGATTGGTCAGCCTGTTATAAAACACTGTGATTGGTTGTAGGCTCATTTAAATATTGCTACATCTCGCGATATCAGTATTGCAGAGCGATATCGCGAAAACGATTAACAGATATATTGTGCAGCCCCTCTGCCAGTCATGATTTTATTGTCTGTAGAATAAATGCAGGCTTCCAAAACACACCCTTGAACATAAAAGTGGTAAAGAACCATTTAATAGATACCACTTCGAATTGCCATGATTTATTCCCTTTGAACAAAATTCTCACCTTTAGTAAACCAAAAGAACAGTGGAACATTATAAATAAATATAAGATCTTTTTGCTGCACCTGACACTGATTGGCTCTCTTTTTTCTGATTCCTCAGAATAGGGACTGATTTGTCTAAAAACAAGCTGACAGACCCTTTAAACATGTTTAACATGTGTAGACTTGTAGCATCCAATCAGTGCCCCATTGTCACCGGAGGGTCATCTCTGTACGTACACACACACACACACACACACACACACACACACACTGTGGGAAGAGGATACAGACCTAACTGCTCCACAGTAATGTGTGGAAAGCAGAGTTTCGGAGGAAACAGATTTCTCTCGGTGCTCTGTGACAGTGGACTTCGTTGAATTAAGCAGATAAGCATCTGAATGCACATTGAAACTGAAGCTGAAATTTGAGCCCTGCTGTTTTTTGGGAATAGCTTTAGCTTAGTTCTCGTTTTGTGTTATCTGGTGGGTGACAGGAGAGGTGGCAAAAAGATTGAATCTTGTTTACCATCTTCCCATTTTATTCGTCTCTATGTTGTTCTTTCTGTACTTGTCCTGAGGGGCAGGCGTCACTGCAGGCCCCTCGATACGATATTATCACGATGCTGGAGTCACAATGCGATTCCGTTACAGTGTTTAAAGGTTTAGGATATGCTGAGTATGGTGATATACAGTGATTTATTACCTCTGGCTGTAAATTATGTGCAACAAATGACAATTTAAAAGTCTCTACACTTAAATTTACATGTAAAGCAGATGCTTTTCTTTGTGAAGCAGACAAATAGCATTCAAAGCAGGTTTTATCCAGAGCAGTTTCCAAGGTGACTGTAGAGGTGGGAAACATGATGTTTATTGTTATTATTATGTGACAGTGCTTTTCTGAGCAGTACATCGACCAACTGCATGTTTCATAATAATTAGACGTGGTTAATTGAATTCAGTGCAGGTCAGTGTGTGAAATGTTGAATAAAATGAGTCAGGATCTCTGTTGCGTTGTGGGCTGCCTGATGGTTGTATGATGTATTTGGGCAATAAATGCTGGCTCTTGTAGTGGGAGAACACTGATGGATGAAAACACATAAAGGATAGAAAATTGGACATTGTGTTAATCTGATGAGTCTGGGGTTGGGTGGAAATGTGAAAAAACAAATGATCCCATTATGCAGTATGGCACATTACTTGTCTTTCCTGACATCTGAAATGTTGGATTGGACCAAAAATGTACCAGTAGTGCAATAATGATTTTTATTCTTCACTAGGTCCAATTAACAAGGCCCAATTATTCTCTCCTTATGGTGAAACTTGCATCCATCCAGTATTCTCTGTGTACTGAAATCCAAAATGCGCTCAGAAGAGTATATTGCGACGTAATCTATCCTGATAACATTGAATGTTGTCATGTTGCCCAGCCCTGCAGGACAGAATGCTGCAACAGACTAGGGATGGGTTTTGATGATACCGATATCGATACTGATGCTTCTTGATAATGATACTTATCAGTACTTTTAGTGATCCTCGTCTCTATAATTTGGTGCAAAAAATGAAGGCATCATATGAAAAGATTTAAAAAAAGATTTGGAAATGATTTCGTTGTGACTTTTTGGAGAAATAAGGATCTAAACCGTGTCCTGAGTTTCCTGTTTATGTATAATATGAGGGAGGATCGATCGCTGCTCAAAAAATGTGTGGTGTTGAAGCACTCCCGTCCCTCTACTGATCCAATCCAGGATCGACCTTTGAAAACGTAGCTGTGCTAGAACTCTTATTGCTCCTTAAACACCAATAGCAGCACCGTTTGTCCAGGAGGTTCTCCAGATTTCAGTACTGACCAGTCAGGCTAGTACTGGTGCTCCATACCATCCCTATAAAAGACAGCAAATAACATTAGTCTCTTTATACAAACAATCCTGTGCTAAAGTCTTGAGTCACCCCTCATTTCTTCACTTTTTGCCTCTAAACAGCCAAACTTTCTTGTATTTTTTTAATGTGGTCTTGAGGAACAGTTCTCCAGCCTTCCTGAAGGACTTTCAGAGACTCTCATTTTCAGTCCAGTCCCTGAACCTGACCAGTTTCAGAGGAATGTTTTTTG
>JBBPCZ010125182.1:0-25171 GCA_037974445.1 Brycinus macrolepidotus | reverse complement strand
TCCCCAAACTGTGTCCACAAAGTTGGAAGCATGACGTTGTCCAAAATGTCTTGGTATGCTGAAGCATTAAGATTGCCTTTCACTGGAAGTAAGGGGCCTAGCCCAATCCCTGAAAAACAGGTGTGTCCCAGTATGTTTGTTCATATAGTGCATGTCCAAGCATTATTACTGGGCAGACAAATTCCAGGTCACCTAAGTATTGACAGAGGATGTTCCAGGTGAACCATTACTTGAGACCTCTCCAGTGTGGCTCAGAATCTGTCAGAAACCTCTCTACCTGTATTCCTTTTTTCAAGACATGAAGCTCTCCGTTAATTTAATGGGTAAGAATTTTGGGAAGTTTCTTGAGAATTTTAAACCAAATTTTTGCTTTCAATATTTGCAGTTTAGACACACCACAGTTCTCGATTAAGCCAAAGGATTGTGATTTATATAATTTGTTTCCTTCTCATTCTGAATCCAGTCTGTAACTTTGCCATTTCCTTTACTTTACATGTGAATATTGCTCATCTGAAACAAACGTGGGCTAGAATACATTGATGTTGCGTAAGATCAGGCTTGGAGGCTCTGTGGTCAGTCTTGATGGCTGGTATGGTTCCACGTCTACTTCTGACATGGAAATCCCCAAATACATGGGGATTCTTGAGAAGATTTTCAAGTTTTGATGCCAGATTGATTGATACCATCTCATCTTATATCTTGTATTTTGTTTGTCTTTGTTGAAATGCACCCTTGGAGCACTCGCTTCTTTGACAGCCACCCCCTTGTTTTCTTCTCTCTCTTTTTTTTCTCTGTTGTTTTATATGTAACCCTCTGTGTTAAAATTTTGAAAATAAAATAGTAGGAAAAAAAAAGCTTTAAGCTTGAGAATATTCTGGTGTGACTTCTCCCAGCCTACAACACTGACCTCTCTTTGAGTCTACAGGGAATTATGTGTTGTCACTTTGAATCAGTCAGTTTGTCTGTGTGTATGTTTGTGTGGGTGCGGGTGGGTGTATATATCTAAGACCTTGCTCACACAGTCACACCAAAGGTCAAACATTTGCACTCTGGATTTATTGTCATATTGTATGTTGTTCTGGATCTGTACATACAGTACTGTCCTAAAGTATCCAGACAGCCACTGTAGTGAGTGAATTCAGCTACTTTAAGGTGCTCCATAGAAAAGCATTGCTAATAGAAGAAGACACGTTGGGCAGTCACACATAAGCCTATGGTCATCACATCCAGTAAAAAAGAGTGGTTTAGCTTGTTAGCAATCACATGACTGTGATGTCATTCAGACAGAGGGCAGGGAATCAATAATCTAAGTACTTCATTGATTTGAAATGGAGGAAAGTTTAGAGGAACCTACACACAGCAATTATTGCCCGAAAATTGAAGCACAGATTGGATGTGATCCATACGAAATGAAGAAAAACAATATTTCCCACAACTTGATCAATTTGCCCAGTGTGGAGAGATTGTCATTACATATTACCTCGTCCTCCATACTTCCTAGTACAAGACTTGCCAGATGTCTAGAGGCTTTTTGTGTGCTGCTATGTCCACAACCTTAGAACCAGGGTAGCATTGAACAACTGCTGTCTAGTTTTTGCCCAGGTGAATAAACATACTAGAAAATTACTGCCTGTTTATTCTTCCATTTCAACTCCAGTATGGACATGGATGCTGAATTGGCATAAGGCAACTATGATTATTGATGTCGATGCAAAGAACCTATTAAGCTCCTCAGAGTTGGACTGTGCTGGACATTCTCTGGTGTAGTAGATCACCATCCAAAAGTTGGTGTGGTGTTTGTGATTCAGAATTAATCATACCTCACCCCTCTAATGCTTTTGTGGCTGAATGCAATCAGTATCCTTCATTTCAAGCTGGATTAGCAGGATATCTATTCACCTTTGGGCATATAGTGCTACTTTTTCCTGCCTCACAGTTTACCACAATTAAACTTTAAATAAAATGTATGGTATATACTTAACAAAAGCCTGGCCATTACATGTGTCAGATTGTATGGCTGATAAAATAACCTAATAGTGAAAAAACATTGATTTGGGATGTGGTAGTATTATTACACATTTCAGAATCGCACCACAACAGCTGACAGTTAATTGCTTTGACCAAACTGCTTATTGATTCTGCATATGGTAGTGCAGAATGTGTGATAAAATGATTAAGAATATGAATTAAAACAGTATGTTAAATATGTATGACTGGTATTTGCAGACGTGCAGGAAATGAAAAGCCATGCTTTGTGTTTTTCTCTTCTCATTTGGAGAATGTTTTAGTTTTGAAATGAGCGGTATCTTCCGCAGTATCACTCTCTGCTGGGCAATGGGCAATGGGCCGTCCACTTCCTGTAAATAACTTGCTGCCAACAACAGAGCATCAAAGCAGCGGTATACACATGTGCCCAAAACTGTGACCTTCATTCGGCACAGTGTTTAGTGCTATACACAAGATGTCTGCAGATGCTTCACTCAGATATTTCTGCGCAAAACAAACATTCTCATAATGAAGGCTGTGCTTTGTGTAGTAAGGTATTCTGGGCTGTAAAACTTCCAAACCCGGAGAACATATTAGCAGGGACATCCTTACCTCCAACATAATGGAGTGGTTTTATGATTTGTCATTATTGCCTTTGTATTCCAATGGAAGTAAAAGCACTAAAACGATGCCTTATCAATGCTCAAGTGTAGTGAGGCTGAGTTTGTACTTATCGTTTGGCTCAGGGAAAAGATCATCTCTTATCCACTTTCATATTCGTTAGAGATTATAGTCAAGCCCTACAGCCTGATATTATCATTGAACTACGTACAAGTTCTGAAAACCATTTCCTGTTTCCAGGGTGGAGAGTCAATATCAACTGCTCCAGTATTGCATTCAAGTATGGTCATATACAGTGTAAAAGTACTCCACTATTGCACATAAGTACACTTAGATACAGTTTCAAAGAGTACAATACAGTATCTACCATGTAAAAGTACTCCACTATTGCACTTAAGTACGCTTAAATACGGTTTCAACAGTGTTACAGTACATAGTTACATTTAAGTATTCATGAATTTGAGTACATTTTCAACAAAGGTGAGAGAATGATCAAAAAGATAAGATAAGATAAATCTTTACTGTCATTGTCACTTTTTTAAGGAACAACGAAATTTAAGGTGCAGTCGACTCAGTGTGAGGCATATAGTTAAAGACAGGAATAAAATAAGAAACAAATAGAATATTAGTACATATATTATATACAAATTGCACTGGTGAATAAGTACGAAAAATACAAAATACAAATTGCACTGGATTTTTACAGTCTATTGCATGTTGTGTGAAGATGGAGATAAAGTATGAGCAAAAACTGTATCCAAAAAAACATTCGACCAGTTCACCTGTCTATATGCTGACTGATCTAAAGCAAATACTACCATAGTCTCATTTAAAGGCAAGAAGTATTACATTTTCTAGTCAGAGGAGTCATAAACTAGTGCTAGTCATGAACTGTGAATGACAAATTTTAATAGAAGGCAGTGTAATTCTGTCATGCCATCATTTCCACTAAATGAGCCCTGCTTTTGTGGACATAGATAGAAAGTGTTAAAGCACATCCTGTCTCATCCACACCTCTTAACATTCTTTCAACATGGCCTGTCAAGACAAGAAAAAAAACGTGTCTTACATGCTCCTTAACCTTCGAGTCAATAAAGAAATGGCTACAGGTGCCACTTAAGCACGGCAATGGGTCTGTCTTGTTTCTCCACGTTTTCTGTAAACCCTCCAACACCTTCATCCTTTATGATGCCATATTAGAGAGAGAGCACACTCATCAACTCATCATTACACCCCAGTCACCCCTCCTACTTTATGCTGGTAGAACTGAACAGTCTCTCAGATGCAGTGGTATGCTCCGTGTTAATAATAATATTAAAGGAAAACTCCAGCATTTTTCAATCTAAACACTATCTGCCATGTCCATAGCATGCCTTCACTTAATGCACATCATTTCTGTGTGTTTCACTGTACTCTGAAAATAAATTAAAACATTGAACTTGAAACTAGCCATTGGACACTGTTGAAAATGCATGGCTACGATGAATTCAAAGCTGTTTTATTCAAGGTTGCTTAAATAGTACAGGTTTTAAGATGAGACTTGAGAATGCCTTACCAAAGTAGTTCGTCACTGGAGAAACACAGTTAGATTTTAAATTTTGGTTTCACAGTTTCAATTACAGCTCATTCAGATGATGCGGTAATGGTCAATGTCCTTCTGCTTAACATCTTGTTCTAAAAACAAGTGATGCAATTAAGTGACAAAACGTTCCCATTGTAATCAATCAAGTTCTCTACACCGACCACAAGCCTCAGGGGACATCAACACTAATGTTTCATTGCAAAACAAATAAACTGGGAAAAAATGGAAGAGGAGAAATGAATTCATGAGGTGAAGTAGAGAAAGCTGTTATATTAACTGAACTGCTAGAGTGCTGGACATTTCAATTAGTAATATTTTTTGTTGTCATATGCTGTAAAATAGTTGTGCATTGCATTTAAATGTACACAAATGTTTACGTTTCTGATAAGTCTGACTAATTTGATATGATGACTAAAATAAACATACAATAAAATTTTACTACATGTACCAAGTTTGCTGAAAAGAACTAACAAATAACATCTTCCAAATGACTGAGAACGATAAAACCAAAAAGCTCACAGTGTAACTCACAAAGTGAAGCTTTCTACACCAGCCCCCTGTATTTGTTTTTGACACATCACATCATGCTGATGTTCCCTAAATACAGCAGTTAAGACTGTCTTTACAACACTGTAACTACAGCGAAACTAATCCGTAAGGTAAAGCAAAATGAACTGTATAAAATATTCTTTATTTTTTATAAAGACATTCATCATAATGAAAATGTTTATGGGGGAATTGCTAGACTCCTGGATCTTTATGATAGTGTTTCAGTTTCAGTTAGTGTTTTTTAATGTGGTGTCATCTACTGATATTGGATTTAAATATGTTACACAGCTATTAGCATGGTTGCCTGACAGCAAGAAGGTAGTAGCTTTGATTCCTGGGCAGAGATGTCAAAGGGTCATTTCTTTGGGGAGTTTGCCTGTTTTCTTCATGCCTGCATGACTTTCTGCTAGATACTGCAGTTTCCTCCCAAAGACATGAGGTGTGGCACTGGAGATGTTAACTTGTCCCTGGATGTGAAGGTATTTGTTTGTGTGTCTGCTCCATGATGGACAGGTTCTCTGCAGTATGACCTGCTAGAATGGCACCCACATGTCCCTAGAATAAGAATAAGCAGACTGAATGTTACTGACAGTGAATTGTTTTACTGTTCTTTATTGTGTATCTGTTAGAAATGTTTTCTGTAAGTTTCCTTTAAGCGTGCACATTTGAGTCGGAACTCATTAGACTCTTTTTAGTGACACAAAGCAAGAGAAGCATGTGCTTGCCACGGGTTTTGCTGCATCTCGCCGTCGCCTTCAAGCAGGATTCAAGTTTAGAAGGAGTCCGTGTGAAGTATTGTGGCGAAGTTAAATACAGTTTATGAACAGTTCATTATGAGGTGCGAAGTGCAGCCATGAAGATGGATTTACTTTCTCCCGTTTGGTTACAGCAGGCAATGAGGTGTGTACAGTGTGTCTCTGTTAAGTGAGTTTCTGTGTAAAATGTGATAAACAGGCATTTATGTATGTGCGATGACAACGCTGAGCGATCCTCTTGGTGAGCTTGGAACAAATAATCTGTTAACAAAGAACTTGTCCACGTAGTGACTTACGGGAGCTACACTGAATAATCCATTAATATGTTACATAAATCCACAGCTTCTGAACGTTTTGACTTAACTAGCAACCTTAATGTAGTGCAGATATCCTGAAATTTTGCAAAATGATCATTTATTTTGTAGTATTTGTATGCAGCACATGTCACTTCTGGGCCGCCTCAGTCACGCCCCCAGCGGATCCCGTCTCCTGAGTTTTGAGTATACACGTTCGTGGTCTCGTCTGTGTGACGTCATTGTGGTGTATTTGGACTTGGTGCCAGGGCAACCCAGGTGTAGAGGCTGATCGCTCTGCATGCACAGTAGCTGGCACCCGAGTACAGGCACACCTGTCTTGTGTCTGCGTTTAGTGTCTCCTTGTTTAGTGTAATAGTTTCAGTTTCGTGATTGGCTGTGTGTGACGAGCCCCTTTGTGTGACGCAGCTTAAATGCCAGCCAGTCCGGAGAGAGGACGTACATTCACCAAGATCCACCCTTGTTATGTTTGTGTAAGCTTCTATCACAGCCGTGAGGGACGAAAAATAACAGAGACTATAGCCTCTCCAGCCCAGCTCAGCCTGACGGCAGCCAGCAGCATTTCAAGTGGCAGTTGGAGTGCGGATTGGAGTCTGGAGGAAAACACCGTTGAGCTATGGCTCCCCCGAGGCAGTCACGGTAGACGGTGCTAGTCTACTCTCTCTCTGTGTCTCCCCTTTGTCTCTACAAGCAGTAAACGGTGAGAAGGCTCTCACCTAGCGCAAGTCCGCGAGAAGCGGACCAACCTTACCAGCTACCATTGCGAGTGAGCCTAGGAGTATCTACAGGCGACTCGGACTCCCAAAGAGTGTACCTCTCTTCCCCCTTCCCTCAAGCCTCAGTCCTACTGAGAGTGGACAGACTTCAGTTATCCAGATCCTTTGTCTGTTTGGAGAAGCACTTGAAGTCTATCCCGCAGTTGCGTCCTCCTTATCCGCATGACATGACAGCACAGCTATTTTCCGTGTGAATTTCTTGTTAACCCTTAGAACTCAGAGTGTATTAGTAAAATCAGATTTCAACAAATAAAATGGTGTAAAACAGTCTAAAACCAGTGTTTGTTCTGCTACACGCTCACCGTTTGCTGCTCTTTTGCTCGGCGTGCTGCCTCTCGGCTGCTCTCCGGACCCCCTCCCTATGCAGGTTTTCCCCACCCACTTGTGGGCGGAGACTATCCTGAAAGTTCTCCCGGGTTCAAAGATCTTGTGTCTTTTCTGTTTGTTTCTTTTTCCCTCTCTTGAACAACAAAGCGTTTAATTATACATGTGTCTGGATGCACTTTCAATCCAAAATGGCTCTCTGCTTCCTTTATCTTAAGTTTCTACACCCAAGTATTACACACTTTGCCCGTTATGGAATACTGCACACATGGCTGACTGGTCAGTAGTCCTTTGATAACATTTTGGGTGCAGGAGCTTGTAGTTTAATTCCTACATAGTGCACTATGTAGGGAGTTAAGAGCCATCTCATCTGTGTCTTGACACAGCACGTTGCTCAAAGTGTATTTAAGCATTACTTAATGGTTCAGCTGCAGTGGGCTGGCACCCTCCCCAGGGTGCGTCCAGGCTTCGCGCCTGTAGACCCCAGGATAGGCTCCGGGTACCCATGACCCTAGAAAGTGGTTACAGAAAATGAATGAATTAATGAATGGTTCAGGCTTTTTCCAATATCCAAACCAGAGATTTTGGCTCATATTGGACCGATACTGATACTGTGAATTGGAATAGCACATCATTACTTTTCCCTGACTTTTCTGTTGGCGCACCATTATCATCTAAAATGCAATCTAATGTACTGTCACATTACATTATTATTGTACACATTTTAACATTCTATTTTATTTTGATTGCATTCTTTATGAAATATTTGTGTTTAGTACATAGGTAATCTAAATATGACTGACTTGTGTTTGTGATGGAGATAACACCAGGGGAGACTGACCTGAACTGAGTAGGGACAGGAACATGAACTTGGTGGAAGGGATGGGGGCAAGTAGAGCTCTAGCTCAATGTCAGTGGACGTAAAAGAGCCTGTATGGACATTTATGCAGGTTGAGGCTCTAGTGGACTTTCGTCCACACTTAATTTTTCTAGGTGTTAGAAAGAAGCTCCAGATGTTCCACTAAGTAGAAAAACCCAGACACCTGCTCCTTGAGCTGCACACACCTGCCACTTCTGTTTCCATTAAGAAACTCAGCTTTCCTTTAGATCTCTTATAACATATAAGTGGAGTTATTGGTCATCTTGCCCTTGGGTATGCCATCTAAAATTGGAGTGAGAGAGAATATATGAACAATGGTCAATATCTTTTCTCTTTCTTTCTTCATAAATCGTTAGCCATTTCCCCAGATGAACACAGCTGCACTTTCAAACAACAAATTGTCTTTGCCAGACTTGTTTTCACTTGGGTAGAGCATACAGGGGGCTGGACATGACAGAAAAGGTATGCTGCACAAATTGCAGTGTTTCATCTTCAGCATATCTATAATGATGACTGTTTCACACTGATATCCATTCTACATAATAACATTTGTAATATTACTGTAATACCTATTACAGTACTACTAAAGGGCCATGATACCCATAACAATACTCTTAATGCTACTATAATAACCCGTAACAATAGCACTAAGATTACTATATAACCCATTACAATACGTCTTCATGTAAATGACCCATATAAATAAATAAGTAAATTCTACTTTACCCTCAGTTTGTATTCCTAAGGTTTCTAGCCAGTCGCATAATAGAAACATCAACACAGCCACTGCTCACTGTGAATTCTGCAGATAATTACGTCATCTATTCACGCATGGACTCAGTCAAACAGGGAGCTTATAGTGGGGAGCTGGGACAGTAAAAGACAAAAAAATCTTTCTAGAAGCACAAGCAATTTGGGAAATTACAGTTACCAGAAAAAACTGAAGTCAAATGTGCTGTTTTCCTTCAAATATGTTTACCTGTCCAATGGGGCTGCATTAGCAACAGTTCAAAAAGAATGAGGTGGCCTTCACCCTACCTGTGCTGGGAGTCGCATGTTAGGGGGACTTACTGGGGGAAAACTGGGGAAAATCCCTCCACCATTAAAGAATATCACAGTTCAAATCAAATCACTTTTCTCATCACATCATATATCGCTGGTACGCAGGTACAGTACATGTGAGTGAAATGTTTGTGTGCAAAGCTTCACAGAGCAGCAATGGTATGATAACAGACATACAACTATACAACATATATTAGGATGATAGAGTAAAAAAAAGATTTAACAATATGCATATGTACAAAATATGTACAGTGTAAAGTGTAGATGTGCCCAGCGTAAGTTGTGCAAAGTGCAGAGAGTGGATGATGTTAAGTGTGCATGTGTGTGGTCAGTGGTGAATCCAGTTTTGGACGCCATTGGTTATTTCCAGGCACAAATTGTCCTGCTTTGTCCAAATCTCCTGCATTTTAAGTATAGCTTGTATAATACACTCGACATAAGACCGAATTAACATGATTAAACAATGCAAAAATGAAGTTAGCACACAGCTACAAGTGATATGTGCCTGCGCAGAGGGATTCAGTCTCTAGGACCACTATCTGTTCCAAAGTCCACTCTTTGTAGTTTATGAGTTTGGAATGTAGACTAATCTGATGGATTTCTGAAACTATCAAAGGTGTGAAGCGCTCATTAAGGCATAGTGTGCAGATATGACATTTTGAAAGGTTTCAATTTCAAGCAATGTCTCTCATTTGTTTTGTCTCTGATGTAAATATTTTTGTTTGTTTGTCCATTTTCAAGAATAATTACTACGTAAACTTAGCCTATTGGTGCTTTTTTAGCATTAACATTTGCATCCCATTTTCAGTATATCTCTTCTAGTTTTTGTGGGTTGCTAAGATTTATTTTTTCGCCGTGTAGTGCAAGCAGAGATCCCAGCAGGTCACCTATCATATAAATATATGCAAACCTTTGCCTACCCCTTATAATAATTGTTGATGTAACAATTTTCTTTATAAGAACACGTTTTTCCACTATCTAGCAGCCTAATCCATCATAACCTTTCACAAATTACAAACATTTGATAATTCGTATCTCAGCTTGGAACTGTTTTAACGTTTCAAATCAACAAAGCCGTTTTGGGAAATCGTTGCTGTCTTCTATACAGCAAGCCTTCAAGTACTGTTCCTCATATCTAGTGTGTGTTTTACTCCCTAATTTTTGACGTAACAGACAAAGTCTGCGTGCATTGCAGTCAGGCATGTGAAACATTTCTTGAGGGAGAAATTCAGTTTTATGTTCCACAACACACCAGAAAATGCTATTTTAAATGCACATTTATTATTATTGTTATGATACATGAATTTACTACATGGGATTCCCAGTTCCACTCCCGCCGACCTCCTTCATTACATATCTGACCCGACCCACAACAAGCTAATTAATAATTAGCTCATGAGTTAATTCCTTCGTCAGCTGTGCTAGACAAGACAAGGTCAAATGTGTGCCTCGTGTGAAGACACCAGGACTGGCATTTGGAATTTCTGATTTATTCAGCACAAAGGGCCTGCACCACTGAGAAAAAAAGTGTTTCCCCTCACTTCTTGAAATGAAAGTCTTTGATGCAATATATACCAATCACTCCCCAGACCACATGGTCCTGTGACCCAGATGTAGACGAGGAGGCAGGATGCAAGTGGGCTTTGTTAGAGTCCAGAGTGAAACCAGTAAAAACAAAAGCGAAATGTCAAGAAGACACAGAAAATAAACACAAAGACTCACACTGGAAAGCAAATCAGAAAACAAGGACCATCTAGAATACACAAGGTGAACAACAATGGACAAAGACATAAAAATGTCAAAGGACAAGTTTCAACAATGGGCAATTTATACAAATACATGGAACAAGCTGGGCAGGATTACACTGGAAAGGGTCTTAAAGTGAGACCAGGCGAGAGGCTTGTTACAAAACCAAAGACAAGGAGGAGTTAGGGAACCAAAACAAAAACAGAAGCATGTGGTCAGACACGAGGGAGAATGAATACAAGAAGGGGAAACAGACCTTGACCAAGCCCTTGTCCACACGCACACAGGTATTTTTTTACACTCTAAATTGTGACTCATTTGATTTAATATTCAAAGTAACACACGCATTAAATGATTTCATATTTAATGACAACAACCAATGTTCAAAAGAACCATGGCTTATTAGACTGTGTTACAGCTTTCCTGTTTCTAATCAGCTTTTATATTCTTTAATGAGGAAAATGCACTTTAGAGTATTTTTAAAAAGCTGTGCTTCATGGATGTCAGAAGCTGAGGTGATGCACAGTTGCGATTGGCATTTGTTGGAAATTAGTCTTTTGTTCTCCACAATAACATACTGAAGCAATAATGTATTCACTTTCTTTTTCTTTTCATCATTGTTTCTTTTCCCGGATCAGCTTGTCCACCACATTACTTTAATGATTCTACACTCCAGCACATTTTGAAATGATTCTGAAATGGGTTATTGTATCTGGCTGAACCATAAAGTAATCATTTAGGCCCTTTTTGTTCATAGTGCTTTCAGTAAAGGGGACTTTATGTAATCAGAAAACTGGATGCTCAGTAGTTTCTTGACCAGCTGTGTGTCAAAGAAGTAAAAAAGGTCTAGTATTGATTATAATGTGGCATTTGCAACTGGAATCTGCTGGATGTTTGCCAAGAACAGCAAAGCACAAAGAGAGGTAAGATAATTTTGACTTGGACCTAAGCCATTATGCTATTAATTCAATTCAATTCAATTCAATTGCATTTATATTGCGCATTTTACAACCGATGTTGTCACAAAGCAGCTTTACAGAATCCAGGTCCAAGCCCCTAGTGAGCCAAGTGGGACAGAGACGAGGAAAAACTCCCTAAAGCTGGAGGATGAAACCTCGGGAGGAACCAAGACTCGAAAGGGGAACCCAGCCTCCTTTGGTCGACCAGGAGAGAGAGAAACAGAGTCTCTATGGAGATAAATAACAATAGAAGCCTTCGTGTACAAATCTAATCACTGTTAGACAGATTGACCATCTATGGCTAACGGAGTTGGAACAGTTAAGAGTTTTTTTGTTAGACGAGTAGCTTGAGAGTCTCTGGTCCACAACAACAGAAACAACAATCTCCTCTGGAGTTTTGAACAGCACTTGCCATTGGACAGGGGAGGACTGCATGGGGAGTTAAAGGAGCCTGACTTTTGATGATTGATGCAGTGCAGAATGATTGGCATATTTGTTTAATATGAGAGAAACAGTCTGATGAAATTAACCCTTTATGTTTATCAAATGTCTTCACTCAACAAAACTATGTAAATTCCGTATGAGCCTATTAGCACAGGTGATCACAAAAAAATTACTGGTGAACACAAAAAGTGTATTCGAAAAAAATGTAATTTTGGCACCTTATTTAGTATTTTGCATCACCCCTGTTTACCAACTGAACACCCCTGTCTTCCCTTGTAATGATTTATAAGACTTGAGGACCTTTATGCTTAGTTTTCTCTGTAGCCTTCTTATCAAATTAGGGAATGCTGCTTTCTGGCATACCTTCCAAACAGTTTGTTTATGTGGAGGTGATGTCTTGCGGTGGATTTGGAGACATGGTGAGCCCAAGATGCAACCAAAATCTGTAATTCTGAAGCTGTGACTTTTTTTACTTCTCTGACCATCCTCCTAACTCTGGCTGCTGACAAAGTAGCCTTGCGTCCTCTTCCACACTGGTTCATGATTGTTTTGATGATTGCCCTAACTGTTGATATAGGCATTTAAAGTTGAGCAGCTATTTTCTGCTACTTTTGCCTTATTGCTATGGAATTGTAAGAAGAAGTATGAGTTTATTGAGCCTTTTATAGTGGTCAACAGTTTGGTGATAAATGTGAGAAGAACTGTGGATTAAGGATCTGAAGTTTATTCAGGCCTGTTATATAAAAAAGTAGCTGAGCACATGATGTATCATTAGAAAAATATGGTAACTACAGCTGTCCATTTTTAAATGTAGTACAACCAAGTCATTAACAACAGTAGAATAAATTATAAAAGTTGCCAACATATTAAAGTTATATTGGGTGTTATTGCTCCTATGTACAAGAGTGGGAAGCAGTGGTATCCTATCCAATATTCTTCTTTTTTCTTTGTACCCTGTATCACATTATCGTTAGGTGTACCCTGTACCCTGTACCCTGTTTTGTACCCTGTGTCACTTTATTGTTATATTTAAGATTTGGTTTGCTTGCATATTGGTTATGCCCATCCAAAACAATAGTCCTGGCACTGCTACTAGTCTGTAATGAAATTAAAGCCCAAACCTGACTCATCCCCATGGCTTTGAGACCTTATCTGATCTGACCCAAATGATACTACTAGGTTTAACATCTGAACCCAACCTGTATCCGTGGCTTTGGGGCCCAACTCGATCCGTCCCTAATGGTACTGCTAAATTTGAAACCTGAACCCATCTCAAACTGGCTCTTCCACTCAGTATTGACTGGAGGAGAGCATAAAATGTTCTTGTACATTTTAAACATGTTTTTTTGTTTAATATATAGGCTCTTTTGTTGCCGATGTAATTTGATGTAGTTTGTGTGAATTCTGACACACTTGCCCTTTTGAGGTCCTATAGCTTGGGGTACTAAAGACTGACAGTTGCTGTGCTTCTTCCTTGTAGTCTCAAGGCAGATACTGGAGGAGATGAGTCGGCGATCGGTCAGACACAGAGGGTCTGACCTTTTCTCTCTCAGTTTGACGTTGGGATGTGAAGAGTGTTGACAAAAGCTCAGTAAGTCTCTCTTTCTTACTCTCTCCCTTACACATAGATGGGCTAAAGTCGTATACCGACAAAGTACACCTAAATGGTAGACATTATACATGCTATGTATCAGATAAAGTGACCTAAGTGTAGAAACAATATAGAAACATATACAAGTCAAGTCAAGTCAAGTCAAGTCAAGTTTATTTATATACCATATTATCATACACAGAGGTCATTCAATGTGCTTTACAGGAAAAAAAAATAGAATAAAAAAAAAAAACAGAAGAAATAAAAGAATACATAGAAAATCAATGAAACATTGAATATATACAATATGTACAACATTTCCATTTACCCAGCCAGATTTTACCATATACTCACTTCACTCGACCACCATCTTGATATCCAAAGCGATATTATGGTGGGAAAATTACAGAAGTAGCTATCACAGACTGACTTGCTGGACTACTCATTTTGAGCGGCTGTCTCCCAGTTATACAGTAAATGAATTAGAACAGAATAAATGTGCTGAAGAAGGAGGTAAAATACCAAGATCGGTGATGATGAACAGGTAAAACAAAAGAATGAAATTCTACGGTATTCAGTGCTGGCAGATTTTAGAATTTACATTTATAGGACCTCAAGAACTGAACTAACTGACATCAGCTAGAGTAACCTTTATAGTCTAGTTAACATTAAAGCCCTGCTGTTTCTCAGTTGTGTCCTTAACAACATGTCCTTGGCAACATACTCATGCTAAGGCACACATGTTTCAAAGTTGGGAAGTATGATTTAATATGCTTATTTATATTTGAGCAAAACTATCACATTTTAGAGTCAAAACATAAAATTTGCATTTTATGTTGCCTAATACTCCCCTAATATTTATTTAGCATATTTTTTAAATAGACATATTTATTCTTCAACTGAGTTCACTTTCACCATCCTCCATCCATACAATCTCATTCCAGGATTTTCACACCTCAGCCTCGATTTGGATTTCAAGATGGCAGCCCTGTGAAATGAGTGTATAATTGCATATTTTCAGTGGGTGAAAAGACAAGTCCACCACCAGCACCTTGGAAATCTCATTTTCCCTCTCTTCATATTGCTCTCTCTCCTTTTTCACTCTCTCTCTCTTCGGGAATGACTCATTCTCACTACCACACAAACTGACAGGTAGAACTAGCGCGCACTATGAGATCTCACTATGGCTTCTGCTGAGGTGTTAAACATAGCAGCTCGACTGCCCTCGCCCTGCTTATCCACTGTGCAGGCCAACTGCATGTTGACATAGGGCCGTGTGCCCGTCTCTCACACAGTCATTGAGGAAGGAGACAAAGGAGCAATGATGAGCCACCAGAAAGGTCAGTCATTGCACGACTCAGGGCCTCCAATCAGTGCACGCAAAGGAAAGCCCTCATGGAGAAAGCCAGCCCAACAGCACACGACCCACAATCAGAATCAATTCAGGAAAGAGAAGAGATGTCAAAGAACCTGAGTGACTCAAGTGATCAAGAATTTTTCAAATTGTTTGATAGAAAAAGAAAAGATGAGAATATTTTGACCTTACACATGGCTGAACTTGTTGTATTCATGCTTTGTTTCTTTCAAACATATTTCAGAATCACATGCCTACTGGGCAATGAGCAAACTGTTTTGGAATTCCGGGTCCTCATTCCATTCTGAGAACATTTCCAGATGAAACTTCTTTTGGTGAAACAGTATGAAATTCTTGACCTTGGATGGGTCAGGAGACTTCCTGGTGATTCTCCTGAAAATAGTAGAAATACACTGCAAAAAAGCAATTCATAAAATCTAGAATAATATATAATTAAATTAAAATGTATATGAATCAGGTCCGATTATACATAAATTAATTGTAGTCTGAACATCAGAAATTTAATCTGACAAGCTTTGGCTCTTCAGGGAACCATGTTGGACACCTATGAATAACTGCTTAAACAAATTAAAATGCTGAAGGAATTCCACATGCAGCGCCATGCCACACCCAAGAGCCAGCTTTGATAATTTGTTCAAGAATCATATATATAATATGCCAGAAAAGTATGAATTTAATCAGAAGTCGGTCAGTTTTCTAGGATACATAATCAATGAACAAGGCATTTGAATGGAACCACCCAAAGTACAAGCTATACAAAAGTGGCCAGTAACACAGTCCATCAACGAAATACAGAGATTTATGGGTTTTGCTAACTACTATAGGAGATTTATTTGCAAACTCAGACAATGCGCTTCTCATCATTGACATGGAGTCCATAGTCGCCCCTATTTGCTGGGAGATGGTGGAACAAATTAAAGAGACTGGTGTAAAAGCCTGGATTTAGTATCATAACTGATAATTATAATAACCTGATGACAGTTATACTTATTTTGCACCATGACTGACATGAGGTAAGTGTAAGTGAGACTGATGAAGGTAATTGATCTTAAAATAATAAAAATCTTATACTCACAGTGCAAGACAAGTCATCAAAAAAAACTAGATACATTTCCACAAGAAAATCCAAAGTGTGATTGCGTGGTTGCTATAAAACCAGTGTTTGCGTAAAAAAGTCTTCTTCCGCCAGAGATTCGACCCGCGCTCTTCTGATTTAGAGTCCAGCGCTTTAGCGTTACACCATGGGCGGGCGTTAATTCACTGGCTCTTACCAAGTCATTTATGCGTAAGGTCAGCTCAACGTGTAGCAGCATTCACAGGCTGATTATTTAAACCACAAATGACACATGACACATGTTTTTGTACAACTGACCGGAACTTTAGTGTCTTCAAGTTTGTTTGTGAGTCTGCTGTGTGTTTTGCTCCGTGTTTGCTTCCTCGCTTTTGGGTTTTTCAGCTTTTTGTCCGTTCCCGGCCCCCTTATCTGTGACGTGAAGAACTCTTTCTCCGACACACATTTTAAAGATGATGCGACCGTTCTCTTTCTCTCCCAATATGTAACAAAGGTCTCTTGACCATTTTTAAAATTATGAATACTTGGCCCCTGATCAACCAATCGCAAAGTGCACAACTACGGTTGTTAGTGGACATTTTGACGTTGGAATGGTTCTCAGACGAAAAACGCAGCTTTTTTGGCTATAAAAAGAATAACGATAATAAAAAAATGGATGCAATCATACTAATAACTCTTAGACTAATAACTTTTTACTTCTTGAGACATTCAGCCTCTTCTCCGCTAGGGGAGTTCTGCAACTGTGAACTGAGTAAATGGAGGCCTTACTGTTTTGGCACAATTTAAGGGCCGAGATTTCTAATAGACTTCGTGAAGTATGGCCTCTCATGGTGTATCGAGTGTTTGTATGCATCGCCACTTCTTCGGTATTTTGACTTGCTTCGTTTTTGACTAATGCCTCTAGCCTTGCTTTTGACATTTCTGTTTTCGTTCTTTGACTTTTCATCTGTTTCTTGTGGACTACGTACCCGGTCTAACCTTCATGAATCTGTCTGCCTCTGTTCAACTTGGATCTGTGATTTGATTTCAGTTGTGGAACATCTTTGTTATGCCTGTTCACTAGATTTAGACCCTGAACTATTAAGTAATTGCAAGTAAAGTTTTTTTCTGCAACTGAATCTATTCTCTGCCAATCCTTCCATTTCTTCAAAATGAGAACTTCATTTGCTAACATTTCATTTTTTGCAGTGCTGGCTACAGTTAATGATTTATAATTCATGTCATGATGTTGTTATCAATGTGGTACTTAACCATAAGTTTGCTCATGCATATTGTAGCATACACATAGCACACAGTGTGAACGGCACAAAGTTGTTCTCTGCATTTAACCCATTCACCAAGTGAAGCAGTGGGCAGCCAGGAACGCAGCACCTGGGGAGCAATGTGTGGGGATGGTACCTTGCTCAAAGGTACCTGGGAGTCCATGGATTTGAACCCACAACCTTCTGATTGCAGGGGGAGATCCCTAACCACCAGGCCACCAGCCACACCAGTAGGCAATGCATTACGACAACTTAAATCTGAACTAGCATGTCTAAACATGGTGGGCATTAAGCCTTTGGGCAAACCACTGTCAGTTGTGAACTAGGCATGTCATCGCACATTGGGTAGTTTTGGGATGCAGGTTGTTCTGTGTAGTAAGCTACAGTATTATCACAGACTTGAGGAAACATGCTACTGAGATCTGAACCTCACTACATAGGGTGATCTGTTTCCTTTACACAATGGGTTTTTTTTATGTCTTTTAAAAATGACAGCAAAAATGCCCAGAATATGTTCAAAAGTATATGTTGGTCACCCTCTCCTGCAATATCAACATTCACTTCACTAGGAAGGCTCTCTAGACTTTGGAATATGGCTGTGGAGATTCTATTTCATTTAGCCAGAAGAGCATTAGTCATGTTCAGGCACTGTGAGGCATAAGGCCTGGCTCACAGTGGGTGTTCGAATTCATCACAAAGAAATTGGATGGGGCTGAGGTCAGGGTTCTGTGTGTTTTTTTTCTCACGCCAATTTCGGTAACCCTATTTATTGATCCCCCATTCTGCACAGGGGCATCATCATGCTGATCCAGAAAACAGAACCATTTCCAAACTGGTGCCCATTTGTCTAAAATGTCATTGTATGCTGTTAGCATTAAGATTTCCCTTCACTGGTATTGCAAAGTGTGTGGTAATCTTAGGCTCATGAGTAGTTGTGTAGCCATGGAAACCCAATTCAAGAAGCTCACCATGAACAGTAATTGTGCTGACTACGTCAAGTGTTTGTCAGTGGAGATTGCATAGCTGTTTTATTCTTTGCACTTGATAGCAAGAAGTATGGAAGGATTGGGCACCATTGAGAAGCCACCAATGAGAAATACATGTTTCTCCATGTAGCGTGTTTAATCTTCCTTATGCTATAAAAGACGTTTAGGGCTGTATTACATGTATCCCGGTTTGCTGGCTATGTTCAACCACACAAACAATTTCATTAGTTTTATTCAGTCGTTCACTGTAACCCTTCATTAACTGTCCAGAGGACAATGGTGAGAAAAGTGTGTGCTTCTTATATCTTTAATCTGCCTCCATGTTCCTTTCTTTACTTTAAATGTGTCTTTATATCTCCTTAAGGAAAAGAAATGATACGAGGATAGAAGAACTTATGCTAATCATGTTCTCTAAATGTCCATAATAAACCACTTTATCCTGTTATAAGCTGACACACTTTTGAATATAATGGGACCGAAATGCTATTTTGCCCTATCATCTAGCAAAAACACCAATAACAGAACGTAAATTGTCCTCTGAATCATCCAAATCAGTGTTTTTTTATCCCCCACATTATCATTATTAGGTGGACCAGCGGCACAATGGATAACGCATCTGACTACAGATCGGAAAATTCTAGGTTCAACTCCTCGCTGTCTCAGCCATCTATTATTTCCCCCCCCTCCATGGGTGAGTGGCAACATACAACGCGCTGAGTGAAGAGACTCAAAAGCGCGCTGGTTCAGTTCTGCTGTGATCAGAATTTTTTTTTTGCAAATTTCCCACCCGTGGGACTAATAAAAGGTTATCTTATCTTATCTATTGTATTATCTCAGGAACTACTAATAAATGTTCAGCGCTGTAGCCCAATATCCTGGACCTCACCACGCCCTTGCTCCTCTCTCCTCAGGGCATATTTAAAGAATTGAGATGAATCTCATATCTTTAATTTAAATTCCCATTTGCTTTCCATTCCTTGCATCCTTTCCTGTCATCTTATTTCCTACCTTTGAAGAGGCAAGGAGGAGATGCAAGGTTAAGATGCAATGATGGAGGAATCAGCACCAGGTGTCTTTCACTCAGTCATCACTTTTATCATCTGTATTTGATGGATTTGATAGATCTGCCAATAATAAACCCTTACTGTCTATCTTATCATTACCTTTCACATGACTGTGATTTGTTGAAAATGAACTACATCTACAATTTAATTAACCTCCCGTTAACTATAATCATTAGTTTAACAAAAGGTGGAGGAAGAGAAACTATGAACTATGTCACGTGCTACAATAAAAAAAGTCCTCTATGTAGGATGCACATATGAAAGCAACTTCACTCCTTTCTCCCTGATTTTTAATAAACTGATGCATCCTTAAAGATAGAGAGGAACTGGGGAGACATGGGTTAGAGTGTTGAGATCCAGCATCTATCATTATACAAATCACTCACATACTTTCAGTATCACATCCTGGTTCAGTCAACCAAATAAAATAACCAGTGTCACTCAAACTCAGTTATCAGTACTCTACACCCAAGCGATTAAAAAAAGGCCACCCATATCACAACAGATTCCACCATCAAAGAGGCAGTTTTGAGATTTGTAGCAACAGCTAAATGCACAGAGTATGTTTAAGAGTGGAGCTTCAAATCGATTCAGTTCAATGGAATTTATATAGCCCTTTTTACAACCAATGTTGTCACCAAGCAGCTTTACAGAATCCAGGTCCGAGCCCCTAGTGAGCAAGCCAAGGGTGACAGAGGTGAGGAAAAACTCCCTAAAGCTGCGGGAAGAAATCTCGGGAGGAACCAAGACTGAAAAGGGGAACTGTACTCCTCTAGTCGACCCAGAGAGAGGGAAAGAAAGTCTCTATTGGGAAAACTAACAATAGAAGGCCTTGGTGTACAAACTTAATCACTGTTGGACAGATTGGCCATCTACAGCTAACAGAGTTGGTCGAGTCAAGTGTCAGTAGAAGTGTTTTTTGTTGGAAGAGCAGCTTGAGAGTCTCTAGTGCATGACAACAGGAACAACAATCTCCGCCTGAGCTTTGAACAGCAGTTGCCCTTGGATGGGGGAGGAGCGCATGGGGAGGTGAAAGCAGTCGAACCAGTGGAGGACACTTGGGCACGAGGCCCCACCGATTGCTGGGGCCCCAATGGTGATCAGCTCTTGCTAAGCAACAGGCCAAATGAAGCAATACTCCTATAACATTTCCTTTCACATTTATATTTAAACATGGGCCATTTTCTAGACAAATCAATGTGAGATTGCTCAGAATCGTTCTGAAACCAATCTTGCAAACCACAGCCATCAATATTGGTGATCTGATGATAAAATTAAGGCTGGACCTGAAAAACAGTACACCAGAAAAAAACTGCTGTTTAGAAAAGTCCTGATTCAGCTGGTCCTCATTATTTTCGCCAAAAAGAGCCACATACGGTGGAGTTTGTATTTTTTTTTACTGATGGTCAACAAACATTTTATCAATCTCACCCCTGCCCCAACAAACAAATTTTCCTCCCTTACTCCCTCGCCACATTCTGTTATGTGTATGTGTATCTCTTGCCTCATTATAGCACCTTCTGCCTGATGTAAATACATTTTTTTTTTTTTTGGGGGGGGGGGAGTGAGGGGGGCTAGCTAGGCCTTGCCCTTTCACACAATGCTAGACACTACCAAGCCTACAGAGTGAGGGCCCAGACACCTAACTGCCAATTAGGTTTTCTTGCTTTGGCATCATGTTGGGAGACAGCAAAGAGTGAGGGCCCATCCAGCCTCCCCAGAGAGGGTGCGGACAGGTAAACCCTCTTGGATTCTGATCACTGTATGTGTCCTAAGACCCCCACCCAAAACAGACTGTGTAACACTTATTTGCTGACTCTAAGTTGTTTAGCCTTATCTAATGAGAGCTTAAAGAGTGTTGACCAGTTATAGCCCGCCTGTTACCAGCATGCAGAAGTCTGACATTATCGTGAAAAAGCTCTTTTGCGATATTGCAGCTCAGAAATATTTGTGTGACTGAGAAATAATGAAGCTAATATTATTTAATTTTATTTGTTGATAAATATATTTTCCTGGTTGTAGCACTTGTACATTTTCGGATATATGGATTGTAAAAATCGATTCCCCATATGACAACTTATGCTGTAAGACAAGACATTATCCGGTAATTGTTCACTGCCACTGCAGCTTAGCTGAGCCTGTGAGCCTGTGAGCCGTGCACTGTGTGAAGGTGATCGGATATATTTATATTCATGTGCAAATGTTGCACACACTTGAATCAAGTATATATAATGCATTGCTTATTTCAGACATTGAGAAAAGCAGGGAAACCGATGATCTTTTGCCATTGTCTACTATAATCAATCAAGCCGCAGCTGGTGTGAGGTTAGCTAGTATGATAAGACCAGGTGTTAATCCAATAATATGCGTATCCTGTATGCTGAATTCTGAGAATAACCTTAACTGTCAAGTCCTTTTTTCCATGGCTGTAGAAACTACTTCAGGTTACCCTTGAACACTACAAGAAAATGGGCTTGGAGCTACTGCTGACCTTATGTAATCTTAGACATGTTCTTGTTCTATGGAGCAGGGCTTCTTACACTGTTTACAGCCAGGGACCTCTTCCAGTATGCAAATGCAACATATATTTATTTGATGTAATTTATGATTGATGTTCTTCATTAGTAAATGAGTATCTAATATGTACTTCTTGACTAATTTTATTTCCCATTTAATTGTAATTCCTATCAAAATTAAAACTACAGCAGTTTAGAGCTATACTATATATCCATAACATACATCATATATATCAATATATATCATTTGTATAATAATCTGTTCTATATTTGATTTGTTCCGGTTCCTTCCTATACTAGGTAATAACTTTGATAAAAAGAACAAGTTCTCATTAATTAGCCTAATTAATGTTGGCTGTTTTGGTTAGGAACCACCACTGAAAGCAGCAATTAATTAACTAAGGTAGCAAGTGGTTTGCTAATGCTAGCTTGGAATTAGTTTCCACACAAGCTCATGGTGTGTGATTTGAACCGAGAAGTCATTTCTGTGTTCCTAGTGTGAAATTTCAACTGATACTGGATCTTTGACTCAGAGTTTTATGGATTTATTAGCACTTCTGTCAAATTTGCATCTCATTAAATCAGTTATTCATACAGTGCCATTCGGCTTCTCTATGTGGAGATGATGCTGCAGTGTTTGCATGTGCAAAATAATTGCTAACAATGACTAAACAATGGTTAGGCTGGCCAGAACCTGGCTTTCTGACTTCTTGTACTTGTTCCCATTTCCGAGATAAATGTATGGAAAGCAGCATTAGTTTCCCAACAGCCATTGTAAAGAAATATACTATATGGATAAAAGTATTGGGACACATCTCTTAATTACTGAAATCAGGTGGCCCCTTACTTCCAGGGAAAGCGTGTGAAAACAGTCTATAGTTGCTTGTAACTTATGCAAAAAAATATGAGGTTTTCAATCCATGTTCTGTGAATGTTCACACATTGCCCTGGGCATTTTGTGTTCTTCCTGCTCTATCATACCTGCCTCAACCCACGAGAGGCACAGTAGCAACCACGGTATCAAATATTTATTGCGTTTCGCCAGATAAGAATCAGTAAACAACACTCCCTGTTCGGCATAACTAGTTTCCTGTAATGATTTCTGTTAAACAGGGGATGAACAAAGCAAAAATGGGACACATTTTGATGAATGGACCTCATTAAAGCTGTATAATTATGTCTTATGACAAAGGATTATCTTATCTTATGTCCTCCTAAATGTAAAAGTGTAACAAACCGTATTGAATATATATTATAGACTAGCTAGGAAGTGCTGTTTAACACCATTCCATAAATATGAACATACACTATATGGACAACAATACTGGGAAGCCTGACCATTACACCTGCAGGGACAAAGCATTCAAATACATAGACGTTATTATGGAGTTGTAACAGCTCCCACTCTTCTTGGAAGGCTTTCCACAAGATTTCGGAGTTTCTATGGGAATTTGTGTCCTTCCATTCTGTAGAGCATTTATGAGGTCAGGCACTGATGTTGAACGAGCAGGCCAGACTCGCAATCTCCGTTAATCCATTAAGAATGTCCTTCACTGGAAGTAAGGGGTCTAGCCCAAACCCCGGGTGTGTATTGGGTGTGTCCCAATACTTTTGTCTATATAGTATATCTCAGGTACTGATGTTGACATTGAATTTAAAGTGGTTTCCCTCTGAAAAATACTGATCGGATCTTGTTTCAGTAAACCACTGCAGGGAAAAATATGATAAATAAATATCATTTTTATATTCCTGTGTGTTCGGATGAAAATACATAATGCACATATATCCATACAGTGTATGTATATAAAGTCATGCTTCTCTCAAGCATAATTTTTAATCACTGAACGATAATGAAAATAAATGCATTTTCATGACAATAACTTAATGTATACCACTTTGTATGTATTTTATATTCAATGCACAGAATCATGTATGACATTATTTACACACCATGATTAAACTGTAATATTTAAAGATTTAACACAGTCATGTTAATAGTGTGAAAAAGGGTTAAATGTTACATATTTGTGTACATAAGGCAGTGTTATAAATAAGAATGTAAATAAATTAGAATGAATCTTTGCTCTCTGCTCCGGCAGAAGCAGATTGTCAAGGGTTTGTGCCTGCCACATTCAGTCGGCCCTCTCTTGCAGCTGTGGAGAAAGCATATACACACAAACACAAAAAAAACAACACAGAGGTCAACGCAGAAACCACAGTGAAACAATTACTTTTTTTATCCCAAATAATAAAAACTTTTATTTCACATGAAGCATTTTTGGCTTATGATAAGTTAATGAACAGTTTGCCATATTGTTATTACAAGGCTTTAACAGAACCAGTATTTTTTCACTTTCACTTTGAGGTCTACAGTAGAACAGTAGAACAGTAGCAAATCTCTGTCCTAGATTCAGATACAAGATGCAACACACTGGTATAATTGTTACCTGCACTATGTTGGGTTTAATTGTCTGTTTTTGGCTGCACACATAGTGTAGTTTGAAGGACACAGTGGAGATTGTTGTTTGGGCATAGTCTTTTTTGGAATACATTCACAACGCTCAACGTCGATTTCGCAGTCCTCTGCTTTCGTGGTGGGAGAGATTTCTGCTAAAAAAAAAAAAAACAGAAACATAACAGTAAAGTAAAGTAAAGTAAAATGGCCCTTTATAGTCACATGTTAACACACCACAGCACAGCACACAGTGTGAACAATTCTTTCTCTGCATTTAACCCATTCAACAAGTGAAGCAGTGGGCTGCCACCAATGAGGGGTGCCCGGGGAGCAGTGTGTAGGGACGGTACCTTGCTCAAGGGTCCCTCAGTGGTCCCACTGTCAGTCCAGGCATTGAACAATAAACAAAGTTATAAATCCAGTGGCTTTCTGGCAGTACACTGGCTATGTATGTGATAGGTTTTTACAAAATGCCTTGCATAACAGAAAGATAAATTGACCAGAACTGGGTTACCAGCTCCTTCTGACAGAAATTTTATATAGAGAAATACACTGTATGGACAAAAGTATTGGGACAGGCCTGTTTTTCAGGGTTTGGGCTAGGCCCCTTACTTCCAGTGAAGGGTAATCTTAATGCTTCAGCATACCAAGACACCAAGGTACTTGCTACAAGTACCTTGTTGTTCATCTGAACAATAAACTGGACTGGTCTCATAACACAAATGCTCTCTACAAAAAAGGGCAGAGTAGGCCGTACCTACTACAGAGGCTCAGGTCTTTTGGAGTGCAGGGGCTGCTCCTGAAGACCTTTTATGACTCTGTAGTGGCATCAGCCATCTTTTACGGTGTGGT
>JBBPCZ010125165.1:0-25175 GCA_037974445.1 Brycinus macrolepidotus | reverse complement strand
TTCCTCATTAAATAAGATGTGATTCAGGTGATCACTAATCAGTCCCTCATAAAGCAGAATGAGGTGCTTGTGTAGGAGTTTAACAGACACTGGCATGGAATGGTTGTCAGACTCATAGAGATGCTGATTTAAAAATAAATTGCAGTGGTCTCTTATTTTTTTCCAGAGCTGTATAATTTTAAACCTAAGACATGAAAAGGTTTGTTAAATCTAAAAATGGTTTGATTTTGAGTTAATCACAAATGATCACAACTGTATGCTGTTTTTAATTCAAGTTTTGGATTTGAACTCATAGCACCTGCTCTTATGTCCAGATTATATTCATGCATGAACAGAGTTGTAATATTATACTGGCAATGTGACAAAGTGAAAGTGTGTATTTGTTGAATGAATGAATTTGGTGGAGACGGATGTGTAGGCACATCTGTAAGTCTAGCTACTATAGCATATACAGTGGGATCCAAATGTCTTATTTAAGTAATGAAAAGTCAAATGAAGTATTAATGTTGAGAATTCTGCATGATTCAGGATTGGCCACTATTCAAATGTAAGCAAATTTGTGTTAATGTCTTTGTATAAAAAGGTTAGATTTGTAATCCCTTCCACTGAAGTGCATGTTCAGACAACCCGGAGAGGAATTTGATGTCCTTATCAGAATCTTTTTGCACAAACTTGTGGAGTTCATGCCAGCAGGAGTGCATACCATCTTTAAACTAAACGAGGGGCATTCTGAATGCTAAGACATTCTGAAATTCATATAAATGTTCCAAAGATTCTACCGTTCACAATATATTATCTACAGGTAATATAAATGATAATGAAAATATGCATATTAAATTAGAAAAGAATGAAGCCACTTGTCAGAGTTTTTTTTTTTTTTTTTTTTTTTTTTTTTTTAAACATTCGGTAAGTTGAAAGCAATTTGTATCCTACACCATCAGTTTCTTTTCAGTAAATGTGAATCTTTTCTATATAATCCCATTACATGCCACCGACTCACTGTCGTTTCATTACTTCACTTAGAAGAATTAATGCTTTGAACTAGAAATCGGCAGTCTATTGTGTTCTGTGAAAGCAACTTGGCTGATCGTTTTCCCCAAGTTCTTTTTTTCGCAGACTGATTCCAATTTATTTCCTGCCTGCATGTGCAAAGAGTGTAATTCATGTCTTTCTCTTTCTTTCTTTTCTCCTTTCTTTCTTAATTCCCCCAACCCCCCTCTTTGTCACTGATTTCCCCATGGGGAGGGAAGACAAAAAAAGCCCACCAATGGAATAAAACAATTCGTTGCAATTCCACAGGATGTAAATGAGTAAACGGATGAAACTGAGACAGGGAGGAAGCTCAGGTGTCCCCGACTTCCACAGCGTGTCATTCTACACTGGGTCGGGCTAACAAAGCCCAAGATTGGAACTGTGGCTGTTCTGGCGAGCTCTACTTGAATGAATTAACTTGTGATAAAGAACTCGTGTCAAATGGAGAAGGAAAAAGGAACCCATTTCTTTGGCTGGTTGTTGTCAGTTGCACCGGCCGCACTTCATGTCTCTTGCCGGTGCAAATGACAACAACCACCCAAAGAAATGGGTTCCTTTTACTTTCTCCATTTGACACAACACTTATGCCAACACGAATGAACCGGAGCGGTGCGAAAATGGTGCTAAATGTTTGTGTGAAAAACGTTTGGCGAGGTCAGAGGAGATCGGGAACGTAAGTTTCACAGGTTTTTTAGTGAACATGCCAGCTTTGAAAGTGCAATCTCCAATTAGGATGTAATTACGTTCCAAGAATCATATAGCACAGCGATGGGTCACGTGAAGAAAAACTGCAATAGCCCTTTCTGCTCCAAGTGGTGTAGCATGCTGAGAGTAAGGGAATATAATAGCAGGCCTTATTCTACTGCAGTAGTTGCACATGAGGGATGACTGACCACTTATGATGTACAGCACGGTAGCATGCCATCAACCGTACATCCGGAATGTTGCTTCCGCGTTGCATCATGTCGAGTTATCTTTGCGTAAATGAGGTCTCTGGTATGGAAGAACTGGCCTAAAATGAATCTGTCCACATAAAACAGCTTAGGTTTAGCACGGCATCTGTTGGACTTGGGCTACCAAATCGAGAAACGAAGCAGCTAAAAAAAATCTGTTCTTTGGATCAGTTCTGAAACATTCACAGCTGTTGGGAGAAGATCTCAACCAAGCCAGGCTGCCGCTCATAGTGTGCACTCCATGAATAGTCTCCTGACAAATGAGGCTTGGTAATGTTGCCTTTCAAAACTCCATCTATTATTCACAAATGTACAGAACATCAAGACAGCCAATTTAATTGGCATCGGTAATTCTTAACAAGTCTTCCATTGCGAAAACAACTTGCCTCCAAGTGTTCGGAAGAGTATCTTATTGTCAGCGTGTCAGTTAACATTTTAAAATGGCAGGAACATAGATGAAGGTTGTATATGCCTTGACGCATTAGTAAGGAGCTGTTTGAAATGAATGCTGAGCGCTTAAGGATAATGTTGAAGACACACCATCGCACAAAATCATTTTTAGTCAAAGGGAAGGATTACATTTCCATGAGGCATTTGGTTTGTGTTATTTTGGCATCTTTGCTGCACCTCCACCAACAGCCTCTTTTGCGGTTCTCTTGCCATTGGTTTGTTAGTATTATTAAACGTTGAGTTGGGCAGGAATATGGCCCTCGTTTTTATTTGGTCCTCTGTAAGAATATCCGACATTCCTTCTGTTAAAGAACTTGGAATGCATAATCAAGCAGATTTGGTTCAACCAAGGCTCAGATTGTGCATAATGCACCCCACTCAGCCAAACAAATCAATTCAGATTTTTTAAGTTCGCAACAGAGACTGCTGCATCTGCTTCTCGTCCCTATTTCCTTTACTGTAGACACTGCACTGTGCAGTTCTTTTGTAGCTGCCCTGAGGCTAGCATCTGATAAAATTTGAGGAGAGCTGGATAGTGGGCTATCTTCTCGTTCCATCACTGTGAATAACAATAGCAAAGCCCTGTGTGTGTGTGTGGCTGAGAGTGAGCGTGTGTGGCCGTGTGTGACCAGGTGGCCAGGATGCCTCACGAATATGTGTGCGGTCAGGGGAGCACCGCTGATCCCTGATCACCCCCGAGTAATGCAGCATTACCCATGACTTTGAAGGAATTGCAGTTGAGTTTCATTCCCTCTTATTCTTTCTTTTTTTGGGGGGTTAATATCCTCAGCCTGCTGGCCCAGGTTTCTCTGGGCGTGAATTATAGTCAATTGGTTGCATAATCAACCCCCACATTAATCATGAATGTCCCCCGTGGCAACTCTTTTAAATAAATTAGCCCTCCCCCCCCCCACGCACACTTTTTTGCTTGTCCCCTCCCTTCCTGAGCCCAGACTGCTGCATCTAATGTATTAATGGCTTTTGCTGCCGTTTGGAGCTATCTGTTTAAATCCGTGTGCAGGAAAGAGTGTTGATAGCTCTTGAAGCAGATGTGTAAACACAGTGTAGGAGTTGGTGCCCAAATGGAGGCTGAAACAAAATTTCAGAACAGAATTTCAGCACATGGCTTTTGCAGAGTGGATCTGTGAAAGGTATCGGGGTGTAAAAAAATGCATTGGTGGGAAGGTATTAGGATTAATATACAGAATATAATTAATTGTAATAGTATTTTAGAAATATACATACTCAACAACAATTAAACTTAATATGACATTTTTTGCATGTTTTTTTTATTTCTTTCTAGACAGAGTGGGGAAAAAACCTAACTTTTGCATAATGCTTTAACTTTTGCATAGGCCACATTTTATTAATTTCCCCCTCACATGGTAAATTCAGCAAATAAACAGGAATTGTATATTAAAATGTGCAATGTGTGTTCTCTCTAGAAAAGCGCACTAAAAGGTGAAGAACCTATTAAAGGCTTAAAAACTTCCACACAACGTAAAGGTTCTATACCAGTTCAAGGATTCTTCCCAGACCTTTCACATTACTTGGAGGTTCTTTAAAAAAGTTCTTCACACTTAATCATCAAATGTACAAACCTGTGGTGGAAACGTCCTCAGGAGTTGTTCCACCACTTGATACTGATGAACAGTGATTACATTTGTTTAATGTGTCTCTTGATTAGGCTTTACATACACCAGTCTCGTATTTCAATTTTCCATTCCACCTCCATTCAGGATTCAGCCTGGAGCAATCTTCAGCACTGTGGAACACCATTTCTCTTTTGCTTTTTTTAACACCATTTCTCATTTTCATTTTTTTTTTTTTTCGTGGCCAAACTTTTAATGCATCACTAATAATTCTGAACCATATATAAATAAGAAAAATCTAATTCTAAGGAGGCCAGATATTCCCACCCCTAGAAAGGCATACAGGAACGTAAAAAGAGCTGAGTAGTGGGAGAGATACTCTCACTGCCCCTGTGAGTTTGTCTCACTCAGCATGTGAAACAACTTCTGCATGTTCAGCAGCAGGATCTCTCTCTCTCTCTCTCTCTCTCTCTCACTCATTCACCCCCCACCGCTCTCACACACCACTGTCATACCATGACTCTGACTGTATATAAATATAAGACTCAAGAGAGGAAACACACCCTTTTAATAGGTCTAAATGGGTCATTTGTTTAATCAAGAAGGGGGGAAACCAGCCCATAAACTGGTAGTACTCCATGGTTGGCATTTCATCCTGTCAATCTACAACGCCAGTGCTGAGATGTGCTGCCATCCTGAGTTTCCTGCAGTTCGAAGATGCCAGAAGCACAGCTCAGCCTTATTGGCAGTGCAGATAAAGCATTTCCCTTCTTCCTCTTCCATCAAAGGGCACATGCTCAATCTAAGATAAACCTTCAGAGCTGTGTACCATTTCAAATGGCAATTACCAAGCATGCTTGCTGTGTGAAGGAGGAAAAGTGGAGATGGTTTGTGGCGGAGGAGATTGGGAAGGCCTCATTCCCTGGTGGCTGAGGGGCCTTTAAACTGCTGCCTCACCATAGGTTCGACTGATGTGAAATTTCTTGTCACCAATACCAAAACCTGCTTTGAATGAGTAGTTTTAAGTGGATCTTCAGGAGAAATTACTGGCTGAAAAAGAACTATTTTAATGCACCATGTGGATCCAAGGGTATCCTTTTATCTTCTCTAATTTGGACTCTTGTTGACATAATTAGGAGTCAAAATGGTGCAGTTTTAGACTACAAGATACAAGGCAGTAGATGGTACTGTTTAAGTGCTACCCAGTCTTCACTCAGGAGCCATGTGTTCAAAAGATGTGAACTTGCATCCATAAAAGTCTTTCGCAGAGACACACGCGACAGCCTTGCTACCACGGTTACAAAACCTCAGCAATGACAGAAAAGCCCGTAGCGAATCTAACCAGACAATTTATTCTAACATCTAGGCAGATCTTGACTTCAAAGGGTGTCCACCAGTCACAGACTTTACTGATCCCTGAAACGCAGACTGTTGCAACAGTGTCCAATACACACAAGCTAAATAATGTGGGAAATCAAAGTCCAACTAGCCAGCTGCAACAGATAGCAACAGGCTCAGTCACTCCCCTCACACTCAAACATGCTATTTTTTTTCACGTGTGTTTGAGATGCAGAAGGGAAGGACTTACTGACAGATGTTTTACACTTTGAAAACACAGATGGTGTGATGGTTCTTTACAAACATCCTGTTAACTCTGGACTACACGCCATGTCCTCAGGACTGAAATTTTGACTGAACACCCTTGGGGTGGCTATTGGACTAGTGGTTAGGGTGTGACCCCTGCAATCAGAAGGTTGTGGGTTTGAATCCCAGGACTACTAGTGAGCAAAGCACTGTCCCCACACACTGCCCCCTGGGCCCCCCCGTTGGTGGCAGCCCACTGCTTCACTTGGTGGGGCAGATGGTGGCCGGGTGGTTAGGGAATTGCCCCTGCGATCAGAAGGTCATGGGTTTGAATCCCAGGACTTCTAGTGGCACCACTGAGTTACCCTTGAGCAAGATACCACCCCCACACACTGCTCCCCGGGCACCCTTCATTGGTGACAGCCCACTGCTTCACTTGGTGAATGGGTTAAATGCAGAGAAAGAAGTTCACGTTGTTCACACTGTGTGCTGTGCTGTGGTGTGTTCTCATGACTATAAGGGGCCATTTTTCTTTATTCCTGGATATCATTATATGGTTAAAAAAAAAACTTTTAAATTATGTGAGGGTCCTTAATACATTTAAACAGATCTCATTTCTGGAAGTGGTTCTTTAGAGAATCATGGTATCACCTACTCATCCATGTTATCTCACCTGAGAATCACTTTTAACGCAGCCATTGAAACTAAAAAAGCAAACATGCTTGAAATCACATGTGTGGGATCATGAACAATGCTCAGTGCACGAGCTTATGAAAGCAGGACAAGTTTTAAATATGGATGTAGCCTATTGTTATATTTATTTGAGCAAGCTACTACAAGTCTCTCTCAACTCACAGAAGCTTTACGACATGAGAAGCTGCCTATTAACACATTGTTTCTCCTTACTGGAGATTCCTCTGAAAGTACTTGAAAGTAACTAGAAATACTGGAATGATGGTTAATTAGAAAACATAAATACTATTTTGGGTGATAATGAGAACACATATTCAAATACTCAATTGAGAATACCAACAAATTGTGTGCCAACTACAGTAAATATTGTTATATATTGTATATAAAAATGACTATATTGATAATATGAAAAATTACAAAAGAAGCAACACATATCCTGGTGCTTTGTCTGTGGAAATTCATCTGATACCAGTATACCTGTGCAACCCTAAAGAAAAAAGTTCAGCCAAAAATACAATTTACCCTAAGTTTACTTGTAAATGTAAATGTACTGTACTCAAAACGTTTGTGGCTTTCAAAGCTTGCTTCTTTGCACTGCAGCTATTCGACTGATGAAGCTAACAAGTAATGGCAGCAAGTAACAGCTGACTGTATCAAATGATTTTTCTATGATTGTATCACCAATGTATTGGTTGGGCTGTATTTTACAAACAGGATGTCTGGCAGGCACTTGTTCATTTGTTTGCTCCCTGCCCACGAGAGCCGTTATCAGCAGCTTCAGCCTTCATCTATCATGCTTCTCACTCCCACAGCCCTCCCTGTTTGGGCTGATAATGTAGAAGAGAAGTGTTAAGATTCCCTTGTTTGCCTCCTCCCCTGTCTTTAACGGTTGTCCTAACAAGATCCATAGCATGAATCCCCCACCCCCCCTTTGTTTTGGATTTGAGGTTGGAGGCGGTTCTAATCCGGGCCTGTGTCGCCAGCTCTACTTTTCTTTGCATATTCGTCCTTCACTTTCTGTAAAGCACAGAGGTTTCTAGTTAGCTCGCTAACAGCCGATTTCATTAAGCCATCCTTTTTTCTTTTCCTTTTTTTTTTTTTTTTTTTGTGCTGAGGGCTGCGTTTCAGCAAATAGCACATCCAAATGCATTCATACACAACCTACCGTCCAAGTTTAATCAGAGAGATCAGCGGTATGTGGAAGGAAGACGGAATTGTTTGGCAGCCGTTATTTTTTTAATACCCTCCGTATGGCGGTAGCAGAGAAGATTCACCTTGCGCGCAAAGTGGCTCGCTCCTGTTTCAGATATGCCACTTTTAAACTAATTGCACACATAAATGAGTGGATATCACAAGCTGTGGATGATATTTGCCAAGCTTGTGTGTCTACTTCTTTTTTTTTTCTTCTTTCTTTATTTTTTCTTTTATTTCTGGGGCCCTGCTTTACAGCATGTCTTAGAGCTGCTATGCTTGGCGAGAGCCTAGTGTTTAAAAAAGGGAAAGTTTCCTCCCGTGCCCTCTCATTTCCAGCGAAGCAGCCACTCATGCATACGCGCATTTCACTTTGTGCGTGCCCTCTAAATTTTAATGAGCCAGTGACGAACGGGAACCCCTGAGTGGTCCAATATTCCGAATCGGAGGGTAATTATGCAGATTGTTCTCATAAAAGTATTCCCATTGTATTGTGTCTGGGGAGGCCTAGATGAAGATTGCTGACAGGCTGCTGGGGTCTCTGCAGGCTGGAGATAAAGAGGTGCTTTTGAAGTTTCAAAATACTTGATAATGTACAAGTTCCCTTTTAAATCATCAATAAGGCACCCCTCCACCCCTCCACCCAACATATTTGTTATACCCCTCTCCCCTGGAAAAGTGCCAGAAGTGAGTATTCTATGAGGTAATACAACCTGCTTCTGTAGAGCGGAAATGAACTTAGGTTACAATAGAGAGGGGGGGTGTTTTATTCTTTGTGTCTCTGGCGTGATGTGCCGTAGATACGGATGAATGGCATGAGTATACAAAGCGGCAGCTTTCTCCGCTCTGTCTTTCTGTAGAGCACATCTGGATCGAGCCTCCCCACTGCTCCCCCGCTATTTACCAGCATCATCACTAGAGTTTTAATGCAAGCCGCAGATCAATGGCCGTGTAATGCATCTTCTTCAGAAACGGATCGTATCGTGGGCCGCTAAAAGAAGAATCACTCTTGTTTAGGCAAAAAAACAACTCCCATTCAGCTCTCATTGTTCAAACAATTCTCATGTTATATTAATAAGTCAGGCATGGAATTAGAGAGGTTTTAATTTATTCAAATAATTAACAGTCTCTCAAGCCTATCCTACTGCGCTGAAATGGATTTGCTTCTTCTTCTTCTTTTTTTGAACAGTTCAGTGACGCTGCTGCCATGGAACGTCCCATAGACACTTCAGAAAGGTTAATGTACTCTGCATTCTTTAATCTATGGGAAAGGGCAAATCGCTCAGTCTTTTCTCCCTGTGGTCCCACAATCAGCACATTTTTCTTCATTATCAGGCAAAGCAATGCTCGTTAAAACTGATGACTTAAAAATTATTTATTCAGCCTGCTGAGCTAGGAGCTTTGGCTTTGGGGTGACATATTGGTCATTTGACAATTGATAGCTGACAATCATATTGGTCAGTAAAGCACTGCCTCATTAAAACTATAGGAATTGGTTTAATGCTGACCATATTAAATCATATTGTTAAATTCTATCAGTTATTGGAATATTTAGCGATAATCTTTTTTTTCTTCTTCTTAAAAGATGATGTAACAGTCTGAAAAAAAGCAGTCATGTTTGTGAGGAAACTGTGATTTGATTTTTTTTTTTTTTTAGAACAATGGGGAAGGGTGGATCAGTTGAATCTGACAAATTGGTCGAGCAGAGATGCCATTTCAGACATAATGAAGGCAAAACTGTCTCGGGGTTCCATGTTGCTTAAGCTCCAAATCCAGTTAGCCAGGACCTAGCAGCTGATCAGCATTGTAGAATTGCGTCAACTTTGAACAATGGCAATAAAACCAGGAACATTTTTGTCAGACGTGCAATGGCAAAACAATTTGCATCGACAGTAAGAACAAAGACTGTTCAGCAAGAACTGAAGAAGAATTTGGCAGGCCATTGGATGTCCCCTTTCCTCCCAGTTAATCTTTATCCTCATTTGTCTGCTCAGAGGTAGCCTCTGTAGACTTAAGAAGAGACACTTTTGGTCTTTAAAGTTACAGTGATTTGCTGGATCCATTATTTTTACTCTATATACTCAGAATGTAGGATTCACAACATCTGTGGTTTCCTTTCACCTGGCTAACTATGACCCATAGCTAACATGGCTGGCTAGCTTGTGGGCTAGTTACTTAGCTAATATTAACAAGCCCAACCTTTAACAGAGAGCATTTAACCCTTAGAACTCTGATTTCAACAAATAAAAAACAGTGTAAAACAGTCTAAAACCGGTGTTTACTCCCCTACACACTCATCGTTTGCTGCTCTTTCGCTCGGCGCGCCGCCGCCCGGCCACACTCCAGACCCCCCTCCCTCTCCAGGTTTTCCCCACCCACTTGTGGATGGAAACTATCCTGAAAGTTCTCCCGGGTTCAAAGATCTTGTGTTTTTTCTATTTGTTTCTAAGATCTAAAATAAAAGAAATTTGTTCATTTTTGCTCTTTATGGGTGTTTGCATGTGACCCCATTTTTAAAACCCCAGTAGTGGTTATTATATTACATGTTTTTTAAATTACAATAACTTTGGTTCTGCGTGACATAGGAGCACCAAACAAAGCTCAGCATGATGTCTGACACCTTGAGCATCAACACAACCAGGGGAACTTCTATAAAAGGAGTCGGACTGGATTTGTCCTGCTTGTATTCTAAGAGTTAATTACACCAGCCAGTCCCAAACTTAAGAATTCCATGGATCATTTTGAAACCTGAAAATCCTCTGGGGCTCACCAATCACAACTCTGATCAAAACTTAAAGTGCAGTAAACTGTGTGACATTTCATGTATCATGGACGTTTCTTGGAGTATAGTAATATATTTCTGCCAGATCACCCAACGCTTCTAGAGGAGAGCTCTCATTCCTCCAAGCATGTGTGCCAAAATTTGGCAGCTCTGATACCGTCATCATTTTAACACAGAAGCACAGAAGCAAAGGCAATCCAGGAGTTACACACATAAGCAAAGCATTGTATTTAGAACACGAGTTCAGCCACTACTGCATCTCTATCAAAGACTCTGGGCAGGAGGATCCGTGCTGATGCCACAAGGGCACACTGAAATCAAGCTAATTGTCTTCTATAGATTACTCTGTCCCAGTAGCATTGACCTGGAATCAGATTTCCAAAAGCTTGTGGGTGGTGTGTGTTCATTGCTGAGAGAGAAAATCATTGGCCACAATACTTGGACAAAATACTCATCAAGACATTCACTATGCAGATGTTGTAGCTATGTATCTCAAAACAAATAAAGCATTTTAAATAGTGCGAAACCACAGAACCCTTTTGTTAGCAAAATTGTTCATTGGAGCAAGCAAAGGACCTGCTGTCCGTGGGGTTTTTGGTGTTTGCAGATCAATTCTGTTTCTCTCAGTCCTACTGCGTGTGTGTGCGAGTGTTGCAGCACCTCTTCATGTTGCCTTGATGAGTTCAGTCACTGACAGTATGATAAAAGCCCATTTAATGTGCTCGCCCTCAAACTGCCACTGACTTTGAAAGGAAATCAATAATCTTGACCATTTAAGAGTCCCCTCAATGTGAATGAAGGAATTGTATTTCTCCAATTATAAATGATTTCTTCCTTTGTCAAAAAAGCAGCATGGGCGAGACAGAACAAGTCCCTCTCTTGCACCGCGTGTATAATTTTCGCTTTGACTAAAGCTGTTAAGATGGTGCAGAGCCTCTCTAAAGCTTGGCCAAAAAAAGAGTGGGACACAAGCTAGCACATTTTGCTTCTTTTTTTTTTTTTTTTTTTAAATCATTTTAACAGTGCGTCAGCAAGACTGATAATTTTCTTATGCAAGCAACCTACTCTTCTCTGGTTCAAATGAAAATTCAAACTCTGTTTCCAACTTCTACTCTTTGTGAGCAATTCAGCCAAAAGCAATGTTAATAGAAGTGTTACAACTTACTCCATAGGCAAAGTTAATAGTAGCAGTAACTTGCTTGAACTAAGCTAGGTTTCCAACCCAAATACATAAAATATATTCATATTTTATGCAACATGAACTGCAAATACCAACACTATTAAAATTGAAATGCATTTTATTTACATGATATGGCATCTATAGTAGATACTGATCATTTTTAAACAATTAATAAAAACTTCCAATGAATGGTTTTGATGTTTTCTTGTGAAGGGGTGGGGTAAAGACTTCTCTCATTGTCTCATTGGTTTAGTAACCTTGTCTTGTGGAGGCTCTCCTGAAGCCAGGCTAACTCTTTACATGCATCAGAATACTGTAGGGTATTTTAAAATAATCCATCCATCCATTTATTCATCCATTAGTTTATGCTTAACCAGGGTCTGGTTAGTTGCTGGAGTCTATCCCAGCACTCATAATGCAAAAGGCAGAGTAACACCCTGGATAGTTCACCAGTTCATCACAGGGCTGACATACAGACAAACACACTCACACACATAGTCACACCTGGGGGGCAATTTAGCATCTCCAATTTACCTGACATGCCCACAGTCCATTTCTTTGGACTGTGGGAGGAAACCGGTGCACCTGGCAGAAACCCATACAGTCCCACAGAGCATGTGCAAGCTCCTAATTAAATAATAAAAATAATACAAGTTTGGATTCTGTAACATACATACAACATTAATCTTTAAGTTTTCTTTGTGGTACAAAAACAATATTCAGAGTGAATTTAGAAATATCTGTCTAGTTGCTGTCAAAATTCATAGATGATGACACTTTGGGAATATGGAGAGGTGATCAAAAGAAGGTTCTTCTCAAAACTGTTGAATCACATAAAATAGCCAAGTTACATTTCACCCCACATTAAGCTGTGCCCCTCTCTCCCCTATGACATTATTAGGTGTGTGTGTGTGTTGGGGCGGGGGGAGTGTTATTTCCCACAGATTTTTCGTAGCATAGTCGTTGAGGGTCAAAGCTAGTCAAAGCTAATGATTCAGCCAGTATCAGTGTATCAGCCAGTGACGTATCAACCACCATTAACTATAGAAATCCAGAATGATGTCTGACTTGCCCTTCATAGCATTAAAAAAGAAAGCACAAGATCCAACAGATAAAAGTGATTGGCATGTATATGGTGTACTGATTAAATGTTAATCCTCCTATGTCACCCATTGCATCAACACTGTGAAATCATTTTCTCTTCTTGTTTAATTCTTTTTCACACATGGAATTAACTGGAAGAATTCAGATGAAAGAGATCCAGCATTTGGGTTTGTCAGTAGATGGGATCTTTTGATCAGATTTGAACTAGATGGAAAGTTACTGCATTCATTTCTTTTATGTGGAAAGCAAAAGTGGTCCTTAAATAATTTTGTCATATTTTTCATTTTTCATAACCTGTTGATACGTACTGTAGATATCCATAACACTGCTGGCGGAACAAACAGACCAACAGAAATGGTCTAAAACATACACTGCAACACACACTCCAATAGCATTCTCTTTGTAAGGTAGTTTTACAGGAGAATGTTATTTGGAGTGTGTGTTGCAGTGTATGCTTTAGATCGTTTCTGTTAGTCTGTTTGACATGAAATTGTGACGTAGTAAAAACATCAGTTTACCAATTATATAAAAAAAAGAAACTTACAAAAATCGAGATAATGGTTTGTTCTAAGAGCCATGAAACTACATATGAAATTAATGGTGTAATACCGTAATTGCATATACATTGCTGTGCATGTGCAACACTGTAGACTTTTAAGGTCTAAAAAAACAAACAAACAAACATTTGATCCTCAGCGATATGGAAGGCAGTCTTAAAACTGCCTGTCAATCGATAGATGGCTGAAAGGTAGAATATACTGTATTATGGGTTTTCGTGGCAGTAGGCTTACCCGTAGATGCCTCTGTCGTTCACTCAGATTGATCTACAGCACTATTTCTGTTTGTTGCATCATTTGTGTGTCTTCAGTCTGGCGGCTTGATGCAGCTGGAGAGGCGCTCTCCCACTGCCAATCCAAGGCCTCTAATGCAATGCATCATCTCGCAGGCTTTTGTGCTGTGCGAGACAAGAAACAAGTCGCAGGGGGGGCTCGCCTCGTAAAGAGAAGGGGAGCGAAAGGGCCGGTGATTAGAGCCAAATTATGATGGATTTAAATTCTTCACTTACAGCTCACGTTGTTTATGGACTTTTCAACCCCCACAGCCCTCCATCCTTCACACATGCACAAAGCGCACACTGCCTGTTTCATTTATCTCTTCTTAACATTTGGTGACTCTGCTGCAAGTAGTTTGTCAAAATAATTACGTCCAACTCTCCATTCCAACTTCGCCAACTGGCGCCATTTGCATGTGCTTTCAATGCACAAGCTTGGCATTTAGCTAATAGTGATTGGCATGGGCCATTTCCACAGCTTCACTTGAGATTTGACCCAGAAACATGAAGAACATTCTTATGCTCCCTCCATATTACTTTGAAATTCCACAGTGACTAGCTCTTTCTCTTTCTAGATTTCTCAGTGAAGCTGCAGAGCCCTTCAAAACTTTCAGCGCCCTTGCTAATGATCATTTGCAAAAATGAATCCCTTTTTTGGTTATTAGCTTAATTAGCAACCATTAGTGAAAACTACAATTGTAAAACAAAATCACTTCCCATTTATTGGTACCCCGAGACATTTGAATGCAAGGAAATGTATAGTATAATTCTACTGCATAATACTTATATGCATAAGTATAAACCCGTGCATATTTAAAAAATTTTAAGTTGACCAAAGTGTTTCAAGTATCTATGATTTCCTGTTTCACCGGGGTATAAAATTGCGGTGACACAGGGCCCAAATCCCTAAGTCACCCATCGCCGTGGGAAAGATTCAAAAGCATTCCATTGCAATAAGGGAAAAGTGTTCTGACTTGCACAAATCGGGGAATGAATAGAACATAGCTGATTGACTTAAAAATGGCCATGTCAACAGATAGGGGAATCATTAAAAGGTTTAAGGAAATTAAAACTATCATGAACCAGTCTGGATGAGGAGGCGAGGCTTTTTTGTCAGCAGCCACAGTCAGGAAGATGTTCAGAGAAGGAAAAAAATCTAACAGTTTCAAACTTGCATAGTTTGATGGGGTCATCATGTCTGTGAATCCACCATAAGACATCACCTACATGCCAACAAACTGTTTGGGAGGTATGCCAGGAGGAAGCTTTTCCTATCTTTTTGCCACTAAAAGCGCAAAAGTGCTTGGAGTTTGCCAGACGCCACAGGAACATCAATTGGAGCAGGGTGCTGTGGTCACATGAAACAAAAACTGAACTATTTGACTCCAAATGCTCAAAGTGGTACTGGCATGCAAATAAAGATGGCTACAGAGAATAACACTGTATACCAAGCATTAAATATAGTGAAGAATCTATGTTGCTCTGGGGCTGTTTCTCCTCCAAAGGCCCTGGCAGTTTTGTTCACATTTAGCTGTCTCTACTAAGAAGCTAAAACTTGGTCATGGTTGGATCTTCCAGCAGATTCAAAGCACACACTTCAAAATTCACTCAAAAATGGTTAAATCAACCTTTTGCCACGGCCATCCCAGCCACCTGACCACAACTCAGCGGAAAACCTGTTGGTTGAACTCAAGAAGAGAGTCCACAACAGAAGATCCAAGAGTCCCCAGGAAGATCTGGAGAGGTTCTGAGGATTTTTTATATGAATGGGGAATGGCTAATAATTATGACATGTTTTTGGAATAAAATGTGTTTTGTATTTGTCACCTGTGATTGTTCTAGGTATCTAGGAGTGAGCCTATTCTTGTGAGAACGGGCTCATATGGAATTCATATTTTTTTTTCTCTATTTACTGAGTAAAGACATCACTTGATAAAAATTCTCATCAGGTTTTTAACTCATATTAAAATGAGGGTACTAATAATTCTGGAGAGCGCCATACATAAAAGAGACCTTGCATATGCATGACACATGGATAGAACTGACCATAGCAGCTGTGTTTAGTAGCACATCATTTTAGATCGCTGGTGGTGCAGGCTTACGCTGTTCTGGAAAGAGCTTACTTAGAATTCAGTGAGAATGCAATATCCAACTCATATTAAATCATATTAAAAGATCAGACTATAAAGGTTACTGGCTTTACCACTGATAGACAGACATGTATACCATGTATTTACCACTTCAAGAATTATTTATAATACTCAAGGCCCGTTTTCTGCAAAAGCCATAGTAAAACCTCAGGCTTATTACATCTTAAAGCTAAGTTTATATCAGTAACTACATGCATTATAATGTAAACCGGGCTGAGTTATTCAAAGGCCATAAAAGTGTGTAATAAAATGACTATTTAAGGGACAGTTTAAAGGTCAGGCTATGAAGTACACTGCATTTATGTATAAAGACATACATTTATTGCATAAACGGTTGTAAGAATCTCATTAAACTATATTTTTTTTATTTTTATTTTTTTGCATTTATTGTGGCTTATTCTGTTCAGTCATTATTATTCGGAATACAGAGCCAGCACAGAGTCGTCCAAAAATCACCAGAGGATCTATCCAGCTATTTGTCTGTCTGTCCGTCCATCCATCCATCCATCTATCCTTCTGTCTATCTATCTGTCTATCTATCTATCTATCTATCTATCTATCTGTCTGTCTGTCTGTCTGTCTGTCTATAAAGAAGAAAAAAAAAAAAGATTGCACAGAGGGATTTATCCAGCCATACACACACCCATCTATCTATCTATCTATCTATCTATCTATCTATAAAGAAGAAAAAAGGATTGCACAGCAGGATGTGGCCTCCACTGGAGCAGCTCTCACAAACAATGCTGCGCAATGTGGTGGATCCAAACGGGGCAAGAGACATGGAGAACAGGGAATTGAAACAGAGGTCTATAAATAAACACAGCAGAGTACCTGTGCACACTTCAAAATGGCCCACTTTCGAGAAGGGAAGCCGTGAATGAACAAACAGCAGCGAAAAGCGACGGTTTAGGAATGATTGAACCTAATTTCTATGCTTTCCCCTAAATGTGAGGTGATTTCTAAGCGGGGAGGATCGAGAGGACTTGTTGCGCTACTTGAACGTGACGGGGTGAGAGAGTGTAAGCGTTCTTCCTTAAATCTCGACCCTTCTCTTGAAATGAGGCGCATTCAATTATGATGATGGATCGTATTATGCAAAATCTTTGCCGTGTAAATTAATCCAGGCTAGAGGGTTTGGACTAAAATTGCAGCGTATGTACCCCTGTGCTATGAAATGCAGATTGATGGGGGGGCATATTATTTACTTTATAGGGCGCCGTCACCATCAGATACAAGTAAATGAGTATTTGGAAAGAATAAATCATTTCATAAATTTGCTACGCCGTCTCATAACGCTGCTCCCTACATTTTTGATATATTAGATTTAAAAAGCGGCATTAAAACTGGAGATATGACAGGGGTCATATATAATGATGAAGGCCTGGCAGTATTTCCAGTGGATCGTGGAGCATAGGGCTCTCCATGAAACTGTTGATCATTAGGCGGTTCACGGAGCGCGCAATCTATTACACTTTCATAATGGAATTGGCATAATATGCCATGTCAGCATTTTCATAGCGTGATAACCTGTGTTGCACTTACTATAAATAAGGAGATAAAAGTTGTCCCAGCGGCGAGCACAGATATTTGGAGTTGTTCCTTATCTCCAGCCCCACTGTGTGGATCTCAGAATACTGCATTGTCAGAGCACCGCGTAGAAAAGTGAGGCAAGTTGTCATAATAAATCTTCTCCTCTTCCACATATTGCAAAGTAAGGACAAGCTAAAATTGGTCACTGCAGTTGTGACGCCGCCGCACCAGCTCTGAAATAAAAACGTATTAATAACCACAGATCCAGTTCTAGCTGTGTATGGTGCAGAGGTGTGGATGAAAAGCAGATAACATCTACACGCCTCAGGTTCAAGGTGCAGCCACTCTGTAACAGTGATGAAATCTTCCAAGAGGATTCACGATAGTGGATAGGCTGGTTAATTTGAATGACTTTACATGAGCTGTATGTATGTAATATAATTAAATAGTAGGTTTAATTATATTAGACTTAGATTTTGATCTACTATTAGACATAGAAGTGATTTTTTTTTAAAAGGACATTTTCTCAAATTCACATACATACATTTGGAAGAAACTCTGGCTCTGTTTACTCGATGTTTAAAGTCACATACAGCCAAGACACATTGCCAGTCATACCTGTGTCTATCATGCGTCTCCAAGGTGTCTAGATGACCACTTGCGTTCACATTTTGTTACTGCATTTGTCATTTCCAGCAGTCAGGTTTTAATATCTCGCCAACAGTGTAAAAATATCTGTTTGCAGCACCAAATTCTCATAATTATAACATGCCATAACACTGTGCAACTGAAGTTTAGTCTCTTCATTATTTAAAAACAGCATCTGTACAGCTAAAGATATTGCTGTCAGCAGAGCACATCGCCTTCCACAGGCCGTAACACAACATTTTGTCCAACTCAGACTTGCTATTGTTGTCTTTGGCTTTGTAGTATGCTGGATGGATGGATGGATGAATGTATGGATGGATAGCTTCATTTTTTTATTTTATGCTGCTTCTCTCCATTTTTGTCATGCTGTTATGCTGCGATGTCCTTGTCAGGGACGCATCAGGACGCATTAATGTTTACGCAACAAAACTTATGTGGTCACATGCCTCCCAAACCACCTCGCCCAATGCTCTGAGTGATAGGATCATGATGAATCTTGGTGGTTGTTTACCCAGGACATGTTTTAAAACCAAGTGTAAAGAGAACCAGGGTCAGAAATACTGTACTTTCACGGGTACAAACACTGTGTCTGCAGTCATCTCTTTAAGGGTACAGATTTAGTACCTTTAGTTGGGTAAGATAACTGTCATTTCGGTACAGATATAATTTTTATTCATATGAGTGTCTTGACTCAACCATCTTTATTTTGTTGTTTTACTTAAAAAAAAAACGTACTATTAAAAGGTAGAATTATGCCCAGTGAAGGACAACTTCATGTGGGGAGTGAGCGTACTGTAAGAGACTCATTAAGGGAATACAGTTGGACTATAAGGGCCATGCTGGACCTTTGAGGGTACATTTCCGCGGATTCTGACAGTGCATAAATAATAAGCTAGTTCATATTCTTGCTACGTTCTGAGCTTTATAAGCTCAGAAAATTGCATCAGCCGTTAACACAGATTTCAAATGAACATTTCTCTTCTGGGACACTTAATGATAATTGTGTTTTCTGTTTTGTTTTCGTTCTTGGGAAAGATACTCTGTTACCAGTTTCCTTTCCATTCTTTGTATAGATTTGAACCTCTAAAGCAGTATCAGAGTCTGCGGACCATACTTTTAGGTTCCATCAAATGTTTAAGTATATTGTGCCTTTTTGAATCTGAACGTTCCTCAAAGCATTCTTAAACATTTTTGTAGTGTGTTAGCAATTTATGCAGGATGTATTATCCTGATGAAAGGGATCATTGCTATTACACAGTATCGTCGCCATGAAGGTGTGTTCTTGGTGTTCATCACTGTTTAGGTAGGTTGTGTTAAAGTAGCATCCACATGAATGCCAGGACCCAAGTTTTCCCAGCAGAACATTGCCCAGAGCATCACACTGACCCTGCAGCCTGCCTCCTTCCTTGTTTTTCTGCTCACATGCCCATTGTAGGCACTTTCAGCGGTAGACAGAGGTCAACATGGGCACTCTGACTGATCTGTGGCCACACAGACCCTGTGTGGCTTGGCAATCACTGTGTGTTCTGTGTTCAAAGCCAGCACAGCCAGATTCTCAGCAATTTGTGCTACAGTAGATTTCCTGTGGAACTGGACAAGATGAGCTAGCTTTTGCTCCCCACATGCATCAGAGAGCCTTGGGCACTCATGACCCCGTCACTGGTTCATTGGTTGTCCTTCCTTGGGTTACTTTTGGTCAGCACACAGAATACCCCGTAAGACCTGTCATTTTAGAGGTGCTCTGACCCAGTCATGTGACTCTGACCCAATCATCTTGCACTCATTGTTAATACTTCTGAAACAACTTCAAGAACTGGCTGTTCACTTGCTGCCTAACATATGACAATGGCACCTGTTAAGGGCTGGGATAAGATAATCAATGTCATTCACTTCACTCGTCAGTGGCTTTAATGTTGTGGCTGATCGGTGTACAATATTAAGATTTTTTTTTATTTTTTATTGGTCCATAGATCATGAATTTATGGCACAGTATGAAAGACGTTTAATTTAATTTAATGTACAAAAAAAATGACAATAATGGAGAAACAAGGTTTTGCTTAGACATGTGTGGTATTATTCATTCATTTTCTATAACCTCTTAATCCTTACTAGGGTTGTGTGGTATTATTTTCTTTAAAATATACCTTATAAGTCCTTTATGCAGGTGTGTGTCAAACCATGGTTCCCTCCAAACCCTAATGTTTGAACCACCCTGAGATTATGAAAGTTTTACTACTAGCTGATATGAATCAGGTGTATTTAATGAGAAAGTCCGCAGTGCTGTGGCCCACCAGGACTGGAGTCTGACACATGTGCTTTAACTTGTTAACTGATTGCAACTTGGCAGAAAAAAAAATCTGTTTGTTTGTCCAAGGGAATAAATGCCAAAAAGTTGGCATGCTACTAAACTTTAGTGTTATATCCAGAGTTTGTTCCAGAGAGAATCCAAAGTTTAACTGAAAAAACAAGAACCATGAAACCAACCAAAAACAAGTTCAGTAATGAACTTTGTGGGCATGACTGCATGATTCTAATGCTTGTTCAAGGCTCTCAATCTGAACTACCCATCATGGCGCAAGTGAGGGTAGCTTTTATTAACATATCTATATGGTTTATTTTATATTATGTCTTTTACAAATTTTAAGGAATTTTATTGTTCAGCACTTTTTGATGTCTGTCTGTGAAAAGCCCTTTAAAAATTAACTTTACTTACTTACCAAACTTATACAAACTAGGGGCATGCCAAAGTGATACTCAACATTGGTATCAGTCCAAACGTGCACTATGTAGGAAATAAAATACTACTTCCAAACAGAGTATAACATGTCAAACAAAGAACCGTTGGTGATATAGACATGTATAATGCCATTCTATAATGGACATATTGCACACCATAAGACTGTAGGAACTCAATTTTCATAACTTACATAGTACACTATAGAGAAAGTAGGGAGCCATTTTGGATTCAAAGTGCATCTCCTCAAACATTATTAACAGATCAGTAATTGAAGAGACAGAGAAGGACAGTATCAGCAGATACTCAGAGTTGTGACATCAATATTGGCAACAGATTTTGGCATTGCGTCACTCCTAGTACAAACCTATTGACGAAGATTTTGAGAATTTCCCCACCAGACATCGTGCATTCATGGGCAAAAAATGCCCCTACCTACATGATCATTTCCACTAGCATCTCAATGGGATTTGGTAGGTTATGTTAGTGCCAGGCTAGCAGTGGTCTACATTATTTTTCCAAATTTGTTAGGGGTCTCAGACTCAAAGAGAGTCAAAAACCTGAGAACGTGAAGTTTGTTAGAGGAACAAGTGATCGGCGGGAGTAAAGCTAAGAATAGCAGCATCCAATGTATATTGATAGCGACGTATTTCTGGCAAAGTAAATGCAGACATTCACCAATTATTCATAGGGCCTGCTTTGTACGAGCATATTGTGTGACCACAACAGCAACATTAACTTAATTAGAAAGGTTCTCTGTGGCTTTAGATGCATTTTGAAAAGCTAATTGTGATTCCACTTTTAATGGGCAGAGTGCTTGTGTACAGAAACTCAAAAGTCATCACAGCATTGTCACAGTTTTGTTGCGTGCGCTACATTTGATTAAGTCCATGCCTCCTTAATTAACATGGAGAGACATGCATTTCCTCCTGGCACGGAGTGCTACCTCCATGCCAAGGGTCACTCAAGGAGAATGACTGGGAAGCTGGGATCGGGTGACAGTGAAGCAAACTAAGTGGGAGGTCTAACAGTCATTGAAGGGCTCCTCTGTCTAACAGCATGTGACAGGTGAAAAACCAAGAGGACAGACTCACTTCAGCTCCCTCTTCCTCACTTCACATCTGGCTGAGGCTGGGACGAGAGGATAAAGCTCGGATGCAGGAGCACAAGAAGAAGGCCACTGTGTATGGACTGCTATGTCATCAGAAGATTGATGGAGAGTGGAAGTGACATTTAAGGAAAACTGCAAAATCCAGATTGCTCCTGGTTCTTGATTCTCGATTTTGATCTCTTTTTAGTTTTCTTTCCATTAATACTTCCTGAGGTAGATCTACGATACGGCTTTTGAGGTAAATCTGAGTGATATGGCCCAGATACAGTTCTAGAACTTTTTAAGGAATAGATTTGTTCTGTTCTTTAATCTGTTCTGTCTTGCTCTATTTGTTGAAAGGCAATTTATAAAATAGGTCATAGGACAAAATGATAAGGTTCTGGTTTCCTGGACAGAGATTAAGCCTAGTCATGTGCCATACTGTATGAAGATTCTCCACTGAAAGGCAAAACTATGCTTAGTCCCTGTATGGAAAGCTAAATCATGGAGTGTTATTTAAGTGGGATTCAAGATAGATTGTTCCCACCCAACTTAGTTCTAGAATAAAGCAGAGTGTTAACGAGACTGAGGTCGGTGATAGAAAATCTGGCCTGAGATTCCAGAGAGAGCAAATTGTGAAGTGTGTGTTAAAAAGGGTGGTGGGAATAAGAGCTTTTCCCTCTCCAACTCCACAATCTCTTGCATCACTAATTCACAGTTCAAAAAGAGCAATTCCCCCAAAGAAACCAAAGCTACCATCAGTCTCTACTTGATCAGTCTAATACTCTTTGCCAGGAATCTCCATGAGTACACTTCTTAGAAGTATTTGGAATTAACAGTCAGTCGTAAAGGGCTGTTGGGTTACACACTAGAGAACTACACAGTGGAATATTCTTCCAATGCTGTAAACAAACCAAATTACACCAATTATGCCCAAATCTGGTATTAAGATCATCAACAAAATTTTCTGACTTCTTTTATAGTTAAACATGCACAATTCCATCTCCTACATTAGTGTGTTTGTTGACTAAAACTAATGATCATTTTAGTCTCAGCAAAATAGACCATAATAAGTCAATGTGATATAAATAAAATTAATCTGAAATTAGAAATCCTTATCAAAATACTAAAACTATGAGTAAATAAAAAATGGAAAAATCCCTGTCGATACTCGACAGAAGAAATTTACATGACATTTTGCCACCCTAGGCAAAACTTTTACCGTCTCTAGTTTCAGCTCAAGGTCAGCTTTTTTGTTTTGTTGATGATGGTGACACAAGATATTGTTGACAGGAGAGGGCGTGGTGTCAATCTATTTTTTTTTTATTTCTCTATTTTTTTTATTTTTATTAATATATACAAGATTGAAAAACATGCTGTTAGAATCATTTTGTTTGAGTTTTAGGAATTTACCATTTGTCATGCACCTGGGTACAAGACAGGAATCTTCCCTTCACTTGACAGTTTTGTTTCAGGCATGTATTAAACAAAAGAAAAGGCATTTTTATACATCTTGAGCTGTAATAGGTGATTCTTCAGCAGCTGACTCTACGAATCAGGGCAATTCACAAGGAGACAACACACTAGAAGACCATTATTATGAACTTGTTGGGGCTAATGTTTCAGTTGGAAAAATCAAGAATGTCAAGGTAAGTAATTATTCAGTATCTGATGGCACTCTCAGTAACTTTCTTCGTCATTCTTAGCAATGATACAGGTCTGAATTTCCATTGGTTCACAGATTGGCCACATTACGGATGTATACTGTTCATGCAGGTTGCATTACAGATGCAAATTGTCTCACTCAGACACCATAAAGTGACCTGCAGTGTCCCTTCGAATGATTTATCAGGCGAAAAATCACTGCTAGTATCTCACGCTAAATATGGGTTTTTAATTTGTGTCAAATAACATTCCGGCTCTCCAGTGGGTCTCGGGAAGAAAAAAAAAAGTTTCACTCGTTCAAACCTCTAAAGTGTGTGTCCTGATTGCCGAGAGGTGGCAGGTCTATTTAAACAATGTCATTACCAGCAGTTGCACATTAACTCTCTGATTACTTTACGGTAGCATGCCAGGAGCTAGAGCTGTGGGATGCTCAGCTATCGAACTTCTGATTATTTTGGCACCCTCCCTAATTGCCTATTTGTTCAATTTGAGTTGTGTGTAACAGTCGTAATGGCAAACGAAGTAATTTAGATAAGGAACTACTTTGTGTTTCTGTGTTTTGCCCCTAGAGGTGCAGTGCCCGAGCCTCCGCATTGCGGTGCAGCCGAGTCTGTGTTGCCCTATGAAAAGCAGATCCCTGTGTCTGCTCCACTGCCAATCCAATTGAAAGGTCTGCAAGATATTTTTTTAGGCTCTTAGAGGCCATGGACACACATTTCTTAATTGTGTCCATAAGCATGTCCCAAAATTTCAGGTTCTCAGTATAACAACAGCTATAACAAACCATATACTATATATATGTCAGGCGATGTGTGCGTTAGATGTAGAAAGACTGTGGTCCCAGGCGTCAAACCTTTCTACTTTCCTTGAGTTATACCTCCTCGCTCTCCTAATGGGTCCCACTGAAATGCCTCAGTATGGAACGTTAATTCTAATAGACACACTCTGTGGACAACCAGTCTGTCCATGTAAGAGAGGAAAGAGGATGGTGCTATTACTTGCAGAGAGCCTTAAAGGGTAAGGACACCAATTTTCACATTAAAGCCATATTTTAAACAAGCCATTTTTCTTACTTCTTTCCGCTACTAAATAGGCCTACACAATATATCACCTATTAATCCTTATTTTGGTATCCGTCTCTCCAATACTAATACCACAGAGGACTATAATATTCAAAGGAACCTCTAACCAGTCACTATGTTTTTGAGAGGGCGACCAATCACTGAACGCTACTTGGTGATTGATGCTCAAGGTATTCATGTAATCCAACAACAGTCAAATTATTTATCTGTAACTCTTAAAGAAACTGTTTCAGCAGGGCCCATATTCCACATTTTCCTTCTGTTTCATTTTTTTCCTCACATTTGTGAGTTTGTCTACCAAAAATATCATTTCTAATTCACACTAACTGACATATGTAAATGATCTCTTTCCTGATTGATTGCGCTGGATCGCAGCTCATTCAAAAGGCAAAACAAGGCTGAAACAAATCTAACATCAGCATTATTGTGTGAAGTTAAACTGCTGGGTCCTTAAATATATTGAAAAACATCACAATCCCAATATGCAGCAGTACAACTTCAATGCTAATATGTTGTCCATATGATTCAGCTTTACTATTGAACACAGATTTTTTATAGAGGTTCTTGAGGGCACGTGTTGTACAGGGAATGTTCATTTCATTTGTTATGACATATTCAGTTATATCTATTTATTTATTTATTTTCTCATGTTCAGTAGTAGAGTTTCTGGAATAATTAAACCACCTTTGGAACACACAAAACATAACATTATTTGTACCCTATTAGCCCATATTATTTCATTATTACACAAAGAAAATGGTACAAAATGGTTGGTCAGTTCAACTTACAAAAGTATTACTCAATATTGTGGCGTTTTCTGGGTTTTTCGCCACCAGGGAGAAATAGAGACAACGCGAAGAACTTTTCTCAACACAGAGGAAAG
>JBBPCZ010125143.1:0-25186 GCA_037974445.1 Brycinus macrolepidotus | reverse complement strand
AAGCGAGGCTCCGCGGACCGGCAGGGACCCTCTCACGGACCGGCACCGGTCCGCGGCCCATAGTTTGAGAAACGCTGCTCTAATTCACCAACAACTTTAACGGTGTTCGATTCATCAGAACACCCAGCAACTCACCTGGCGCTGTGATTGGTCACCCTGTCTCTGATTGGTTCATTTGCAACATCAGCCTTGTGATATCAGTATTGCAGAGATTGATATTGAGATAATGTTTGATGGTAAATTTCGGCATCAATATATTTAAGTTGGCATTAAAATTTAGTATTAGCGTAGTTAAACCCGTGAATCCTCAGTGTCTCTCAAACCTGGTGTAATTTGTTTTGGTTTGACTATTCTGGTTTCTTCGTATGCTTACACTGAAAGGAGTCTCAGAAACATTGGAATCTTTCTTGGACAGAAAGCACATTTCCAGAAAGGAGGCTAATATTCCAGTTATTTCATTTCTATTGATCTTTCAGAGCTGTAGCTCCGAGTGATGGACACTGCGGTTAACTGCCAGGTTCTGGATGCCAAAAGTAAATCCAAAAAGAATTGCTGAGTTTCTGTTTTTTAATGGGAATTATGTCATGGATATGCTCTGCGTCAAATATGGTGCTGTAAATATTGCTAAAACTGAAAAGCAATGTCTGGGTATATCCGCACTATGGTGTAGATGAGTCTCACCTTTAAGGTTACTATTAATCCAGTTCTGCCCACCCAAGCAATAGCCATTAGACATGATTGATGATACCTTCACAAACCTGTCCAGAGGCAAGCTCTCAGCGAGGTGGATTTGGCTGAAGCTGATCCTCCAGTGGAAACAGAGAAGAAATCCAAGGTTTGACCCAAGTATTGTAACATACAAAGGGTTGTATAAATACAAAAGGCTACTGTTTGGAGTTAAAGCTGCACCAGGGCTGCCAGCAGCCATGGATGAGGTGCTACTGGATTGTCCAGACACCTCCATACTTACTTGATGGCATGGAGGAAACTGGTGCAGAAATTCTGGTTTCATGTCTAATATTGAGACAGTTTTTTCAAACCAAACATCACATAGTGTCTCCAAATCAAGAGTCCAAAGCAGATCTGAGCCACATGCTTCAAGACCAAAGGATGCACCCTTTTGATTTCCAAGAATTTACAGATTGAACTAAAACAGACTCCTTCTGAACTAGCTTCATCCCTCGAATGCTTACCAGAGTGGGCACAAAGGAGTGTGAACGAGCTTTCGAAGGAAAACTGGTCACACTTTGACCTTCCAGGGAGGAAGCCCACTTGCAAAGCCTTGCCAAATGGCATCAACATGATTGCGTCACACGCCGTGACAGATGGTAGTGAATGCCACAATAGCTTTGGCGTCACGGTTGCTTACTGCTGCCGAAGAGAAAAACCCACCGATAAACCATGGTGTGTTAAGGAGGTACGAGCAGTTTTTCCGGCCAGTAGCTCTACGGCGGGGCTCTTGTACGTGACCACCAGCCGGTCACATCACTTCCCAGCCCTCGAATGCAGAGATGGCTTTTGTTTCCACAGATACAAGATTTAAAAGGACAGGCAGGCATGCAAATGCCAATGGCATGCCCGACTCACCGCTGGAAGGGGAATGGCTGTGAAAGCCACAAGCGCTCCAGATCCAAAGCCTTTCTGTCACAGCTGAAATGATTCAAAGAGAAACCAGGAGAGGCTCTCGGCTGCACAAAAACCCCTGGAAAGCAGAGCAATTTGGACTGCAGTACTAATGCTAAGGTGGACATAATGTTGCATCATGTGGATTCTCAGCTGTCATACCTTCCAGTCTTTGAACCAGCTTGGAGTTCTGGTCGTCTTGGAGCAATTAAGGTGACCAGAACTTAGCTCAAGGCTTTGTCAGGTGATTAGGAATAGGCTAATAGTGGAAGGTATAGTGGTTCATTAAAATTGGGCCCCAGGTGAGAGTTTGATTACAGTTATGCTGATGCACCACAAATAGGTGGAGAATTCCTAGCGACAGCAGGCTGGGAAAGCTACACAGAAATGAGTCATTAGAGCCACGGCAAGAAATTAGTGCTAATATTGAAGGGCGATTTATGGACGCAGTGCTTCTGCTAGATCAAAGTAGCTGAAAGTGTTTCAAATGATCTCAACTTGCACCACTGCTGTTCTGAGGATGTATTTTGCAAAGATCCTTTTTTGGGATGATATGCACAAAATCATTCCCACTTTGTATCTATGTTTTTAATTGCTTTCTTTATCTTTGTTAAGCTAATTTATCGTAAATATTACTTTTGTTCTCTTGATTTTTATGGTTACTCTTTTTTTTTTGTACTTATTTTATATCTGTAAAGCATGTTGAATGTATGATATCCTATATAAATAAACTAATGAACTACTAGATAAATAAACCATGATCATTTTTGATCAAAACTGCTACTGCTTAGTGGGATGAATGAGTATCGATGAGTGTCGGCATTGATAAGCAGTATCAGTACTGATGTCTGTATCAGTACAATCCTAACTGTACCCATCCAAAACTGGACTGAATTTCCACATGCGCGTTCCACAAAGCCCAGTACAGAATGCCACCCACAGCAAGCTTCAGAGAGTATATCGATCAATTTCAGTATCATATTTTCCTAATTACAGTATCAGATTACATTTAATTCGGCATTAAAAATGAATACCAGTCTTAAATACATTCTGAGGATTTTTATAATTTCTTTAAGTAACAGTTACCTTGCACCTTTCTGTCACAAAACATGATGGAGCAATTCCAAATGATTATTATTTTGGTTCCTGTGTGGTGTGATAAACATTTCAACATAAAATACGTCCACAGTGATGTGAACATAACGTGTGTCCAGGTGTGTTTACATAACTCCAAGATCTTACACGGGGGAGGGGGGGGGGGAGCGTTGTGAAGGGTGTGTCTCAGAGAGCTGTTGGACCAGTTGGTCAGAGGAGGAAAACCAGGTTGGTGTTCATGAAGAACCCCAGCCAGTCAGTGGGGAAACTTTCTCCACTCGAAACACTCATTTACTCTTCACGAGTCTGAGAGAGGGCAACTCCGAACAGAGTTCAAGAAGAATAAGAGGGTGTCTTTATCTGCGGCGGGGCGCATTTAACCGTGGGTTATTTGCAAGAGAACCATCTCTCTATCAATACCAGCCACTTCTCCAATGAACCCCCCACCCCTCCTACCCCCCCAGAGGTCTGTGTTGCGGTACAGTGAATTATTTCGCGCCTGGCTTTGAGGATGCCTCCATCGCCCTGGGTGTCGAGTGGAGAATCGCTAGAGCCCATAGAGGTTTATCAAGCTCTCGTTATGCATTTCTCCAGGCCTATAAAAAAAAAAAAAAAAAAGAAAAAGGAGGAAGTTGTTTGTCAAACAAGGCATGAGGAACATCTGGAGTGCCACTGATTTTAATAATTCATCCCCCGCCTTCATAACCAGCAATGCAGAGAATTTGAATGCAGAGCCTCCCCCAAGAAACGGTCCTGGAGGAGAGATCCGGGGGCACGGCGTGATGGAGATGCATGCTAACAGGTCTGGAAAAACCTACTTAAAATGTGTGTTTTAGCACTCAAAACTGGGTTAAAATATTTAAATATTTTAAAATGATTTGTTTTAATGATTTATTAACAGTGAAACAACATACCTGAATAATACACTGCAAATGAAACATGTTTAAAAAATGTATAGGAGCACGTTACACAGTGACTACTGGAGCTGAATTAAACCTTTATAAATGTTAATGTAGGTTTATGTCCGGTATCATAAGGCTTCTGTAACTGTAAAGTAGTCTTACGAATGTTGCCCTTCAGTATAATGTTGTAGTTGTATTTCCTAAAATAAAACTTTACAGGGAAGGAGAAAACACTGTTATAATAGAAGCTGGTGTAAAAAGTAATTTCTGTTGATCCGTTCACCATGAAGTTTTCACACGATGCAAATGATGCATTAATTTGTTGCTAGATCATGTCAAGTATATTAATATAGCCATTATCACACACAGAGGTTGTTCAGTGTGCTTTACAGGAATAGAATAAAATGAATAAATGAGGAAGCATAATAGTAGGAAGTGAAAAAGAATGCATAGAATATCAATAAAGGAAGACTGAACATGCAGTAAAAGCGCCGATATTTAAAAGAAGGTAGAATTTAATAGTGCAGTTTTTGCAGCTTTTTAAAGCTACATTTGGTGCAGATCTGATATTGATGGCCAGTTGATTGGACAGCATAGTGGATAAACACCATTTCACCATGTTTAGTTTCAGCTCTTTTCACCACTAACTGACCCGCTCCTGCCGATCTAAGAGACCTACCAGGAATATCTACCTTAAACATATCAGAGATGTGTTTAGGACCAAACCACTGAGTGACTTGCTCAAAGTGCGTAATGCTTTGAAATCAGTTCTGTACTGAACTGGGAGCCAGTGCAAGAACTTGAGAACTGGAGTGATGGGATCTCTTTTCTTGGGTTTGGTCAGAACTCTGGCAGCAGCATTTTGAGTGAACTGGAGCTGTCTAATGGACTTTGTGAGAATCCCAGGGAGGAGAGTGTTGCAATAGTCAACGCTGCTTAAAACACAGATTTTATTTCCAATGTTGTACTTTAATGTTTGCTCTGAGAAACTGAAAACATTTAACACATTAACATAAGAGACGTTCTCAGCCACTCTTTATTTTAACTGTGTTGAGAAATGTAACATCACATTGAGTGAGTTTTGTGAACATCCCTGAGGAACTGATTTGCACTCATATGAAGACGCGTTATCTGGAGGTAGTGCAGTCTGAAAAGCTCTTATGCTTTAATATGTATCAGTTGTTCCAGCATTTCCCGTACATTGATTTATTATTATAGTATCAACATTGCAACCCCCCCCTACCCCCAACAACCAATACGATGCAGCTGAGTTACATTACATAGCATAGGATCTAGTGGCTATTGGATATCCCACCCACTGGACAAAAAGTTTCCTCAAATGTCTTTAACCCCCCAAGGAGACTGCTGGGGTATCCTATTAAGATGGACTCTGCCATCCACCCTTAAGCTTCCAGCACAAATACAATCTATTCCTATGGGGAACACTGTGTTCTGTGAAGAACTGCAGTGATAAACCCAGTTTAGCCTCAGGGAGGGACCTCTGAGACAAAGTTTAGCTTCATGGAAATCCCAAAATATTGTTTACTTTTGACAAATGGGCGGATTCTGTAGCTCTAGCTCTAAGCCTCTGTCAGTAGCGCTCGGTCTTATTGCTGAGCTGTCTCAAAGGGCTTAGTGGTTGAGGAAGCCAGAGCTGTCCCTAAATCTTAAAGTTTTAGCGATTCCTGTAATCTCAGATTGTCTAAACTCCATTCCAGCGGTTTATCGTAACCTAAATAGCAGTCTGAGACCAGTGTAAAGTTGTTTATGTGGGTCTCTCTGCAGCAAAGACACAAATTAACATTAGTAAAAGGATCCAGATCAATTTTGTAGATGTCTGATAGCCAGAAGATCACAGGTTTGAGTTCAGGTTCCTCCAGATGCTCCAGGACGTGTAAAGGTCCATCAGCAGCTCCTGTTTTAATCTAAATTAAAGATTTAATTTGGGTTGGGCTCCATCAAACACCTGGAGCCCAACCAGGTGTTTGATGGAGCGACAGGAACATTGGACTTCATGAGGAGAAGATCAATGCATTTATTCTACTATTAGTGTTAATAAAAACCACTCACTGCCCAGATAAACAGCTTTTAAATATCATTACTCAGACTGAAGTATATAAATGACTTCTGTTATGGGCTGCCTCGTTCAGAAAGCAGCACTCCTTATAACTTCAGTGTGACTGGGATGGGCTAAGCTGCTCTAGCTTGAATAGGCATATATGTCTGAATGCGTTAGGGTTTGTGACATTACAAAAATGGTGCATTCTAAATAAGCTGGTGCATTCAAAATGGGCTGTTTGGGAAGGGGCTTTAAATGTTAACATGTTACATAAAACCACTTTATTGACAAAAATGTGAGGAAAGTTTAGGTTTCCTTTGCGTGGGCCCTTTAAGTAATTTTATGTGGAGAAGTTTTTATTCTGTTGGCAGATGGTTTTTCTTGTTTCAGGCGATGTCGAACATAATAGGTGGGGGGTTTAAGGTGATTTTCTCTTTTTTGCAGTGTGGGCTCGTCGAGTTTATCTGATTAGCCTGGAGCAGCGGCGTCCGAGCGCTGAGTCATCGAGAGCGAAAGCTCAGCTGGAGAGCTTTGTTGGTTTTATCTGCTCCTCAGCAGTGCCAAGTCAAGAGGACGGAGCTCAGGGTTTAATCTTCTTCTGAAGGAGCTTCATCAGGGGCTCCAGCCCCACTAGAGTCACCTTGTAGTGTAAGCACACACTTATAACCATGATCAGCAGCTGAAGACCCTTACTGTTCTCAACTGGGACGATATTTAGGGACGATGAATAAACACACAGACTTTCTTCAGAAAGTGGTCCTGGTAAGCTCCTTAAGCAGTCGTGGGTTAGTTTAGTTTCTTTCTCATCAGAAACGGTGCCAGATGTGCAGATGAAGGCATTGGGCTGGCAGCTTGGCCCCCCCAAACTCAATCTGCCCCCGGCGTCTGGCATTTTCTGGTTATAGAGCAGCTCTGAGACCAGCCTGGCACAGAAAACACTGAAAACCAGCCTGGTTTAGTTGGCTAGCAGGCAAAGGCCATTCTGTGTGTGTATGTGTGTGTGTGTGTGTGTGTGTGTGTGTGTGTGTGTTTTCAGTCCACTTTTTCTTAATATTAACTCATAAATACAGATTTTGGGGGCAAGGGTTTGATGAATTTTAAGCTTTTGTGTGCTTAAAGTTCATGCGTGTGGAAACAGAATCATTTATTTAGTGTTTTCACATAAAAGGAATTAGTTCTGGCCGATGCTCACACAAACAAAAAATAAAATGTAAAATTAATAGAAAATTTGGATACACATGAATAAGAGCACAGGACACTTCACACCCACATTTAATGATGCATTTCTCTTTCCTTTTTTAAAAAAGTTCTCTCCCCAGCTTAACCCTCAGAACTCAGAATCAGTAAAATCTAATTTCAACAAATAAAAACACTATAGAACAGTCTAAAACCAGTGTTTGTTCTCCTACACACTCGCCGTTAGCTGCTCTTTCGCTCAGCCACTCTCCCCGTGTGGGAGGAGACTATCCTGAAAAGATTCAAAGATCTTGTGTGTATTATTTCCGTTTGTTTCTATGACCTAAAATAAAATAAATTTGTGCATTTTTGTTTTTTATGGGCATTTGCGTGTGACACCATTTTTAAAACCACAGTAGCAGTTGTTTTTTAAATTAAAATAACTTTGGTTCTATGTGACATAGGAACACCTGCCGTGTGATGACAATTTACCATTGGTTGTGCTTCTGGCACAGATCCATGCCGCTCATGTTCTAAGGGTTAATTGCATCCACAGCTCGTTCTCTCCCAGGCACATGATCCCACCATCTTCTCAACCTGGCTAACATCACACTGAGTGATGGGGAGAGGGAGGACCAACCTGCCCGCCCAGAGGGAGAGAGGACAGTTATATACTGAGTGGTGCGGGAGGAGGAGGACCATCCTACCCAACCAGAGAAGGAGAGAGAGAGGACAGTTATACTGAGTGATGGGGGAGAGGGAGAACCACCCCACCCACCCAAAGAGAGAAGCCGATTGTGCTTCTGTGGATGTTGGAGATTTGGCAGTAAAGCTGTGGGTGTTTACAGCTCGGCTGGTCTGTAGTACAGAACCACCACCTACAGAGCAGCGGGACCACTGGCTGACATTTACAGTGAGGGAGAAGGTCATTAAGAGAGATGTGAGCATGTGGCAGGGGTGTGGGTGGGTGTGTGTGTCTGTGTGTCAGAAGACCCCACTCCGCAGTATCTCTCAGACTGTCCTTCACCTTGACCTTATCAAGTAGAGTGAGCTTAACATTCTGACTGCGGTTGCAACTGTATGTGTGTGTGTATGTGTGTGTGTATTTTCAAGACTAAAATGTCCTGACTGTAGTAAGAACCAAAAAAACAGGATCAGTGTTTTTTCAAAACCATTTATTTTTGGTGCCTGAAATAAAAAGAGAATTAAAACTGCAATAATAAAATTCTCTCACTCACTCATTTTCTGTACCCACTTATTCCACACTAGGGTCGCAGGTACCCAGAGCCTATCCCGGGGTCACCCTGGGCGGGGTGCCAGCCCACCGCAGGGCTAATAGTAAAATTATAATATTAATTGTAATTATAATAAAATTATAATAATAGAAACATATAATACACGTAGGGGAGTGGTGGCTTTAGTTTGGGTTTGGGTTTATATGTAGATACTTACATTTACAGTATGCATGGGGCCCATTATTGCCCTGAGCTGCAGTGGAGGGGTGTGTGTGTGTGTGTGTGTGTGTGAGCGCGAGAGTGACCTTCTGCCATAGTGGAGGTGTGTATGTGTTTACCTCTGTCACAGTGGAAGGGTGAGTGTGTCTGTGTGTGTCTGTGTGTGTCTGTGTGTGTCTGTGTAGACTGAACTGTGCTCTATTGGTATTGTGGCTGATTGACCAAAGCTAAAGAGGCAAAATTGGCGGAGGTCCGAGTTCCCCTGGGAACAGCAGTCTGTTCGGTTTGGCCAGCAGACAGTTTTATGTGTGTGTGTGTGTGTGTGTGTGTGTGTGTGTGTGTTTGAGGGAGAGAGAATACTTGTGCACACTATTTGGAGAACCTTTTAATTTCCATAAATCTCTGTTGCTCTTCATGATGAGCAGCTAAATAAACGACAGCCGCTAAACTTCCCCAGATAAGACCTCACAGTCAAAAAGAGCTCAGAACTTCACTCTCAAACACACGCGCACACACACATGCTCATATACAATGCAAGCCATGTAGGGCAATAATAGAGCCTTTAATATTCACATCTGAAATGTTCTCTGAAGATTAAATCTTGAATTCGATAAACCATATGACTGAAAATTGAGCACCTCCCTCGCAAACTGGGCAAAACCACTATTTTATGCAAATACTGAGTGACGCAACACGGCGACGACCAACCTGATCGACAAAACAAGATAGTTCGCTTGTTCAACAGCCCCCCCCCCCAACCTGTTGAACAAAAACATCGCTCGCGGCCCCCTCCAACCTCCCCCTGCCCCCCACCCCTTTCAACAAGTCGAAATCTCTTGCCCTCTCTTTCTGATCTGCTGGAATCAGTGCTGTGCAGAAATGCAGAACAAAAACTAGGACGTATTTACATATTTCTGAGAGCTGAATGTGAACGGGGCGTCTGGGCTTGCTGTGTGTGAAACACTGAACAGAAAGACCCCTTCAGTTCTGCAGGATCACCCAGATCACCGCAGAGAATTTTCGGCTCTCGGGTAGGTCGTGCATTTTTCCATGAGAGCGTGAATCATCTCCACTGTCCCTGCGAGACGCTATCTGGAGCCGCGTGTGTTTCCCACTCTGTCGTGTGTATGTGTGGGAGTCTGGCTGTAGGGCCGTTATCTGAGGATCATTGTTATTCATGTCGTGCCTTCAGTCTGTGAGCGTTCGCCGCTCTGGGGGCGTTTTAATTGAGCGGGTTTTCTCTTCGGCGTCTGCGTTGGACCTTCAGTGGCCGCTGGTCTTCTGTCAGAAGGTCTGGCCAAGTGACCGGTCCAGAGAAAGAGTGAGCATCCAGGGCCCGTCGGTGCTGAAAGATCTACTGTTTCTCCACCAGCGTTTTTTCGCTGCCGACCCAGTTTGGCCTTCCTGAGCCCCGAGGAACCTTCACACACTCCCTCGGCTCTGTGCGTTTATCTAAATGCTGAATCAAACAGCAGCGTGAGACAGGAGGACACCTGCTGCGCTCATGAACGCAGACTGGCAGAAGCTGTGTTTTTTTTTTTTTTTGCTCACTGGAGTCGGGCTAGAAGTGATAACGTGGACGTTGTTACATAATCACATTGACGTTTGATTTCCGTTTGATTTTGCATTTTATTCTGTTTGGAACCCACTTATTTGAACGGCTGCATAACATAGACAGTCATGCCATTCGTGTGCCATGGTGGCTAGCTGTCATAGGCTGTCATAGGAAACTATGTATATTAATGTCATGGTAACATTACCAGCAGTTGTCATGACAGATGCTACAAAATACTGCTGATAATACTATCAGTTATATAGTGATTATTTTCAATAATGGTCAGTCATAAATGTGCACTTTAAAAGAGCAAACATTTAGTGTTTCCTCACAAAATTGTTGCTCCAAATGTGTACTTTGTATAAGATCCTGCTGGTGTGGGTTTCCTCTCTTTCAGTCATGTGCAGTGCTAATGGCTTCCCCTTCTGGAGGATTTGCAGGGCATGGCTTTATAACTTTGTCATTCAAGTTGCAAACTAATCAGTGTGTGTGTACGTAAAAAATTGGAGGTATTCATGATATATGTCTATATATAAAGTGAAAACTATGTAAAACTAAAAGTTGAGTGTATATGTAGGTGTGTGTGGGTGTGAAATGCAGTCACAGGTTGTAGTTTTACAGACAGCACCTGACCAGCTAAACTGAAGAGCAGCACCAGTTCACAGATGCAAAGTAGTGTTTTGTTCTGTAATCAACCATGAGCTGGGAACACCCCCCGTGACAATCATCAAAGGTTTAGTCTCCCTCATTTGTTGCTTACGTGACCACAGCATCACCATAAAAACATATTACCTTGAAATATAATATAGTAATTATAAGAAATATAATAATGTTGGAGACATACCTATGGCATAATCCTCACTTTAGGCTTAAGTTATCCGGCTTACTGGAAAATCTTGCTTTCCTGTTTTCTATTTATGGACTAATTAGGTCACCCTGTGCTTCACCTTCGGGCCCAGCAGGGTGTCCCGGGACCGCGGCGTGTTTGTAGCTGCTTGTTTCTCTGCTGACTTGTTTCGGGTTTGCCTTCGATCACCTTTCCCGTCTGACTGAGATGATCCCGTCTTTTCCGTTAAACAAGAGAGCGCAGAAACACTCCTGATCCTGCACATGATTGATTATGCATGCAGTAGTGCGCCCAAATTTAGCCCCTAATCCCCGTTTGGTGTTAGACGGCTGTGTTTTCTGTGCTGCACTGAGCCGTGTGTTCTGCTGTCAGTCAGAGCCGCGTGAGAGTAATTGTGTGCGATGCAACATCTGCGGTGCACAGGATGAGCAGCACATCTCCGACAAAGAACCCCGTTATTCTTCTTTTATCATTTCAGAGGCGTCAGCAGCAGCGCTACTCTCTTAACGAGCGCTCAATATTAACGAGCATACTGAACGGCACCACTGCACCAAACCGTCCATTTACACCTTTAATTCCAGCTCTAATAGGCAGGAAATGGGATCTTGAGTTAGTATTAAGGACGGGTACGGTGAGGACTGAACCGATACCGGTACTGCATGTAAATAAAGACACTATCGATACTCTAATTGATCCTTCTCTTCAGAATTTGGTTCAGAAAATATTTCACATGAAAAGATGTGGAAACATCTTTTAAATAATTTTTAAAAATCAGCAGTTATTCTATAAAATATAATGGGGTGGGGGGTGGGGGTGCACGCAGCGCTCTACGTCTCGGCTGTCGTCCGGGAGGGGAAAAGTAATGGGGACATGTCCCCCCCCCTGCTATAATGGTTCTGGCGCCCATGCTCTGGACTATGAGGGTAACTTGTTTTTCTATAACAAACTAGATAAAACATAAATACCCTGCAGTGGCAGTTAGCTTTGGTTTTAGATTTGATTTGAATATATTAATGATTAAGTTGAGATTTACAAGAAATTTTTTAACTAACCTTATTTGTTTTAAGTGTTTGCAAACCAAAGGTCATTGCACTTTTGCTCATAACTGCTGATGTCCGCACACCCAGACATCTGGAGACAATTGCCGACACCTTCATCCTCCTCTTTCACACGGTTCCATTTGTAGTTGCTCGCCCACAGTGCAGCTATAGAGAGAGAGAGCGAGAGCGAGCCCAACACTCTGAGAGTCATTCTCAGCTCGTCTGGCTCGGCCCTCCTGAGGCCTGCGCTGCCTAATCAGATGGTGAATGAGATAAGACTCGTGTTTGGGAATCCCCTCAATCTTTCTGGAATGAAGTGAAAGTTTCAGAGTGGGTTTGGTTGTTCTAGAGCAACTCATCAATTCAGACTGTTCACAGTGGAGGTGAATGGACCCAGATGTCTGCCTTTAAAAGCTCCCTCACAGAAAGTTATTCCACGAAACGATTATGGTTGCGCCGCCTGACGCCTGGGATGCTGTACTACCAGAGTTTTGGGAAGCTTTTGGTCCTAAAACTCAACCCATTCATGGTGGAGGAATACATGCAGGGCGTAGTTCTCCACTATTTTACCATCATCAACATCCATATAAACACTCAGAGACTGTGGGTCGACAGAGAATAAAACGGCTGTATTTGTGTTGGAGATGTCCTTCACCACCACTGTAAAGAAATCAAGAGTCTCTATAATGAACCGTTTCACACCAAACACACTCTAAAGGACTTACAAACACTGAATTGTGGTGTAAATAAGGGATGGTACCCTTAGGCTGTATTTGGAGGCCAGTATTTGGGTGGACTGCAGCACTCCTGTGCTCGATTTGTTTCAGGATGTCCCTCTACAGAACCGTGTTCATTAATGCTGCATTGCTGAAGCGTATTTTCCTAAATTATCCTCCAAAGCTGGAAGGTTTCATACGACTCATCAATGTTTCATTAACGCTCCAGCATAAATTTTGCAGCAGCTACAGAGATCTTCAGATGGAAGCCTGCGAGAACCTCAGATTACATCCCGAATCCCGAAACTCCTCCTCTGTTCTAGGTAGTTGGAGGTCTGCGAGTAGATGGCTGGGGGCTCTGCTTATAACTGATGGCACTTGCTAACAAAGTTAAACTCATTAATTAGAGTTCATTAAGTTTGGAGCTAATTAATTCCCCCTCCACCCCAAGCTGGATGTTTGTGATTAGAGATATTTGGTGTCTCAGAAAACGTTCCATACCATCATATGCAATGGATCATTAGATAAAGAGCTGGAAAAGATGTGATGTTGGTTTTGTTCTTTTTATGATCCTTCGCGGCGCGGGTGGGGAGGAACCGAGGCACAAACATTATCGTCAGACTCTCTTCCGTATAGCCTCCCACACAGTTAAAGCAGAGTCTAGAGAGACACACACAGTTACTCTAAGAATAGTCTGAATGTGTTTTTAGGAATAACGAGGAAACTGACCTCCAGGCTCTGCTTAAAGGAGCCGTTGCCTCAAAACCATGTGAAGATGTTAAATCATCTCTTAAAGACCTGCAGTTGTAGATTCTGACACTGTAATGAATGGACAAGGTTATACTGAGTGATGGGGGAGGGGGAGGACCACCCTACCCAACCAGAGAGAGAGAGGACAGTTATACTGAGTAATGGGGGAGGAGGAGGACCACCCTACCCACCCAGAGAGAGACAGGACAGTTATACTGAGTGATGGGGGAAATGGGAAGACCACCCTACCCACTCAGAGAGGGAGAGGACAGTTATACTAAGTGATGGGGAGAGGGAGGACCACCCTACCCACCCAGAGAGAGAGAGGGCAGTTATACAGAGTGATAGGGGAGAGGGAGGACCGCCCTATCCACCCAGAGAGAGAGAGTACAGTTATACTGAGTGATGGGGGGAGGGAGAGGACCAGATTCAGACACTAGACATGTCTTGGCTGATGGACTGCGTTGGTTTTAAAGAGGGGACATTAATTTAGTTTCATTTAGCCTGAACTGTTCGTCTGGAAAGCCTCTGCTTGTGGCTAATCATGTTTACGTAGGGGACAGCAGTGGTGTCGTGTGTAGTTTCCAGTCTTATCCTGCCCCAGTTCCGTCTCTCTCAGCAGCGGGCTCGTCCCCCCCAATAATTGCTACCTGCCTGTCCTTGGCCACGCTCAGCCAGGAGCTGCAGAAATTAGGGCAGGTCCTCTGGGTCCGGCTGATAAGCAGCATGTAAAGATGAGCTTCCCCAGGCCTGGTTTCCCTCTCCATTTCCTCTGGTCTATCACACACACACACACACACACACACACACACACACACACACACCACCCAGCACTCACACAAGTGTGCGTAACATCTTGCAACCCTGGGCAAATTTCATTTATCAGACCCCCTGCTGGAAGGAGGGAGAGAGTCCATAAGGGAACTTTCTCAAAGCAAGGTGTGGTAACAGATACTGAAGGGGTGCTGGGGCGGGGCTGGGGAGGGCTGGCAGGGGGCTGGGGGGCACCAGGAGACAGCATGGTTTCATTAGAACTCTATTAGTTAATTTACCCAGCTATTACTGAGCCCTCACATTTCCATCTCTATAATTGGATAGGAATCAAAAGTGACCTGCCGATACAATATCTTTTCTTTCACAGTTTAAAAACCTTGAACCATGTAAAAAAAAAAAAAAAAAAAGTCATACCGATAAAGCTTTATTGAGTAGCTGCACAGCTGAATTAAACATGAGTAAATGTAGTAAACTTCAAAAACAGAAACAACAGTATAAATTTTGTAAATGTTGTAAATATAAAATTAGAAGTTATAGAAGTGCTGCCTGCCAGTGTCTGAATAGTTTAGAGCTCCACTTCTAGGATTATATTGGAACTGCATTGTTTCTCTACCTCGAAATCAAAATTTATATGAACTATAAGTAATAAAGAAAAATTGATTTTGGAGTTCGTGTGGCAATACATGAATTGTTCCACAAAAGAATCATGAAACATAACTGAATAGTTTTTTTCCGCCCGTCTCTAATAATTATTAAAATAGTAATTCCTCCTAATGTACTTGATTAACAAAGACTTGTTTTAGTTCTTCAGTTCAAGTGCTGGAGATACAAAGCTAATGTAGCTAACAATAAATGGAATCCTATAACACACCAATGAGTATGGTGGTGGCTGCATCTCACACTAGCCTCATATGGATCTTAAAATTCAACTATTAAACTATTCTAAGGATTAATATTAAATTCTACACTACCAGTCAAATGTTTTTGCGCACCACAGGTTTTACCACTTTTCCGTTTATTTCATAAACTGCAGATTTTAATTCTTGTTTTAACTTTATTGTTACAGAGGACATTTCACAAAAGAAAAACAGGGCACTTACAGAGATTGAGACAACTGAAGTCCACAGCAAATAACAGTATAACTGTTTTACATACGTGGAAAGGGATGGATATTTAAAATAAATAATACAGAATTGTTTATAAAAAAAAAAAAGAAAAGAAAATTAAACAATAAAACAATCTTTGGAATAGATCAATGAAGAGAGTGCTTTCACCAAACAACCTGTTTTATGAACAGGTGAGAGGGTCTTACATTTTCTAAAGTTCTGTCAGTCTGTTAATTAAATGTCTGTACAGTATCCTCCGTGGAATGGCCTCTAGGAGGCCTGCAGTAAGGGCTTGATTGCAAAAGCCATCCGGGCCATTTTACAGTTGCTAAGCTGTTATTGGATGTTTGGCTTTTAGGGGAGGGGTTTAGTGAAAGGTGCATTACGATTGTTTGTGAAAGTGCAAGACTCTGAGATTGGTTCCTTACAGATGGTGGTGATGGTGAAGGATGAGAGGTGTGTGTGTGTGTGTGTTGCTCCAGAGAGTCATCATTCAAGGCAGAGTAGGGCAGGGCAGGGCGGGCCGTACAGCTTTGGATGATGGTGATGGTGAAGATGTGATGGTGATGAAGATGAATGATGGTGATGGTGGTGGTGATGATGATGGTGATGTGATGAAGATGAATGGTGGTGATGGTGATGGTGAAGATGGTGGTGAAGATGTGGTGATGATGGTGATGAAGATGAATGGTGGTGGTGATGGTGATGCTGATGGTGAAGATGGTGATGGTGAAGATGATAAAGATGTCAGTGAAGAACTGATGTGGAGGAGAGTCAGCAGGAAGATCAGTTTTTGTGAGTGTAACCTGAAGTCTGTAAGGAGAAACAGATCACAGGTGTTTAATTGGGTCGTGACTGGTGTACAGTGGGGAAGATCTGATGACGGAGATCATTTTTCCCAGGTGTAGCAGTTGGTGTGTGTGTCAGATCGCTGGTGATACTGAAGCGTCTTGCTGTTAGACTGCAGGGACAACGTGCAGTTAATATTCACACACTTCTGTTCAGTTTCCATAGACCATGCTAACACCATGCCCTCCCCCCTGCTAGCTTTAACCCCCACCGCTTCCTACGATGATCGCTCACCGTAATGTCTACCCCCCAACCCCCCCAGCTGGTTACCATGATTGCTTAGACCCCATCCCCACCCCCCTCAGCTTGTTAGCATGATTGCTCACCCTATTGTCCATGCCTGCACCCCCCACTTTTCTAGCACAATCGCTCGCCCCATCGCCGTTGCCGACCCAACATCTTGCTAGCGCACTCACCCCACAAGCCCAAGTCCCACCGCCTGCAATTACTAGCACGATCGTTCATTCCCATTCCCACCCCCCCTCCCCCAGCTTGCTAGCACAATCAGTCATCCCCATACTCACTCCCGACCCCCACCACTTGCTAGCATGATCGTTCATCCCCACTCCCACTCCGACTCCCAGCTTGGTAGTATGATCACTCACCTCCCCATGACCACCCCCCACCCCACCTTCCTAGCATGATTGCACACCCCAATACCAACCCCCCCCAGCTTTCTAGTGCAATCACTCACCCCCCCTGCCCAAGTCATCCTGTGTCCATTGCCCACCCAACAGCTTGCTAGAACAATCACTCACCCCCCCCCCCACCACCACCTTGCTTTTGAGATTGCTATTCGTTGTACTGTTTCCGTCATACCTGCACTTTGTTGGATGTTGCTATGTGTTGCACCGTGGCCCATAGAGAAACGTCTCATCACACTATGTATGTGTAAACAGCTGCTGTTGACAATAAAGTAACCTTGAACCTTGACTAGTACTGGATGATGGATGGAGTAAATAGACCATGGGCTTCGTAGAAGAAAGAGAGGATGGACTAGAGGCTGCGTAGGCTTGAGTTACACACTGTTGGATTTATTGGCATCTCTAAGAATGAATGAATGATTTAGAGACATCATTGACTGGTATAACAAAGAATGAATGTACCAAAGGCTTTATTGGATTCAACAAGGAAAGGAATGAATGGTGAAGTAATGGTCTTCAGCAGATGAATTAGTGACTGGGGTGGTATTTCCTTACCCACTCAAGCACTGATGGTCCACATTGTGCTACTGACGCATCTCCACCAGGTTTCCACTTCATGCATCATGATGCTGATGGTGAAGTTGATGATGGTGGTGATATTGGTGGTCATGTGATGGTGAGGGTGATGATGGTGATGATGGTGGTGATGGTGATGATGATGATGGTGATGGTGGTGGTGGGGGTGTTGTGATGGTGATGATGATGTTGGTGATGGTGATGCTGATGGTGAAGATGGTGATGGTGAAGATGGTGATGGTGGTGGTTGTGGTGATGGTAAAGATGTCAGATCACAGGTGCTGATTGGTGTTTAATTGGGTCGTGACTGGTGTACAGTGGGGAAGATCTGATGACGGAGATCATTTTTCCCAGTTGTAGCAGTTGGTGTGTGTGTCAGATCGCTGGTGATACTGAAGTGTCTTGCTGTTAGACTGCAGGGACAACGCGCAGCTAATATTCACATACTTCTGTTCAGTTTCCATAGACCATGCTAACACCATGCCCTCCCACCTGCTAGCTTTAACCCCCACCGCTTCCTACGATGATCGCTCACCTTAATGTCTACCCCCCAACCCCCCAGCTGGCTAGCACTATTACTGAGCCCCCCATCCCCACCCCCCTCAGCTTGTTAGCATGATCGCTCACCCTATTGCCCATGTCTGCACCCCCCACCATTCTAGCACAATTGCTCACCCCATCCCTGTTGCTAACCCACCATCTTGCTAGCGCACTCACCCCACAAGCCCAAGCCCCACCCCCCTAGATTGCTAGCACAATCATTCATCCCCAGGAGAACTGAGGACCACTGGAATGGAGCCCTCAGGGTGGAGTGAATGGTCATAACAGGGCATTCCATTCCAGTTCTGGAGGACCATGCCACAGCAGTTTGGGGATTTCTCCTGTTGTTCTGAACCTACTAAACCTGGTAACTAACTGAATTGGGTGTGTTTGACCAGGACAGTCACTGAGCTGCAGTTGAGTAAGAAACTCCAGTGCTATTGGTTATCGGTGCTCCCCTACCTTCCCTGAAAGACATTTACCAAACCTGCTACTATAACAGAGCCAGTTACATCATGAAAGACTGTTCCTACCCATTAAATGGACTATTCTCTCTTCTGCCATCTGGAAAACAATATTGAAGCTTCTACTCTGGTTCTGCAAGACTGTGTGACAGTTTCAGGCCATCAGAACTCTGAATGCACATAAATGCCTAACCAAGTATCATTCCAGTGTACTACCTCACTTCATACATTTCTCATATTACACTCTGTACTTTCAACAGCACCTGCACTTTACCTTCTGTTTACTGTTTACTTCCACACAGCCATACTGATGTCCTGTTATTTGATAACCTTATAATTTACACTCACCCAGTGTGGTTCCGTGCTCTAACTGCCTCCTGTGCAATATCAGACTCATGGTGCAATATTAATAATTCTGAAAGGTTTCCATCCCGTTCACACTATACTGTTACACTGCTGTGTTGTCTTATTTATTGTAGTGTTTCTGTCATACCTGCACTTTGTTGAATGTTGCTATGTGTTGCACCGTGGCCCATGGAGAAACGTCTTATGTGAACAGCTGCTGCTGACAATAAAGTAACCTTGAACCTTGACTAGTACTGGACAGTAGATAGAGTAAACCGACCATGGGCTTCGTAGAAGAAGGAGAGGATGGACTAGAGACTGCGTAATCTTGGGTTATACACTATTGGCTTTATTGGCGTCTATAAGAACGAGTGAATGATTTAGCGACCTCATTGACTGGTATAACAAAGAGTGAATGGACCAAAGGCTTCATTGGATTCAACAGGGAAAGGAATGAATGCTCTAGTAATGGTCTTCAGTAGATGAATTAATGACTGGGGTGTTATTTCCTAACCCACTCAAGCACTGTTGGTCCATACTGTGCTCTTGATGCATCTGCACCAGGTTTCCAGTTCTTGCTTGCTTGGTTCAAGTGCATTAGGAGCTCAGAGAGAGCAAAACTGTGGACCATTAAGGGGTTCCTAAGGACTGGAAAATGCTGATCTACGAGCTCTGTATCAGTAAAGCAGTGTAAATGATCTACGCCCAGGAGAACCTCTTGTCCTTCAAAACATAACTCACACACCTCAGTTTGGCTCATGGAGGGCTTGATGATTTGTCTGTTTGTTAGCCGAGTTGTGTTGAGGCAGGGAATAGTTTAAACTTCGATGCTATGGGTCCCCAAGAGCAGGATTAAAGAAAAAAAAAACATTTGTCTAGAGGCCTCGTTGTCTTCAAAGTTCCTGCAATACTGGCAGGAGAGCACAGGAGACAGATACAACTGAGAGCCGAACACAAGCAGGAGCTGAAGAGGCAGTGGTGCAAGGTGAGGGATTTGGATGGAGCCTTCAAAGGCAGCAGAGTGAAAAGAGGAGTCAAGAGACAAATGAAAGAGGCAGGGAATGGAATAGAAACTAAAGAGGGCTCGGAGTTTCGAGACAGAGTGAGGTTGGGCTGGCAGGTCAGGCAGAACAAGATCAGTGACAGAAGCCGAACAGGACGAGAAAGATGTTTTGGTCTGGGAGATAACAGGTGCTCTACAGATATTTCTCTCTCAGACTCTGCCTCTAATTCCGTCACTCTGCGGCCTTTTGTTCGGCCAGTAAGCAGCAGAGAGGCCTGAAGCAGACCAGCAATCAGGTCTTATATTTTGTCAGAACAAAAATATAAGACCAGTCTAGTCGTCTGAAGAAGGCTTCTGATTGACTGACTGTCTGAGCGACTGACTGTCTGAGCGACTGACTGATTGTCTTACGGACTGACTGACTGACCGATTGATTGATTGACTCACCGATTGATTGACTGACTGTATAACTGATTGACTGATTGACCGTCTGACCGATTGACTGACTGATTGATTATCTGACCGGCTGATTGCCTGTCTGACCAGTTGATTGATTGCTTGATTGAGTGTCGGACTGACAGACTGACTGATTGACTGACTGCTGGTCTGTCTGATTTATTTATTATAACTGACTGTCTGGCTGATTGACTGACTGACTTTCTCATTGACTGTCTGACTGTCTGTCTGAACGTCTGATTGACTGTCTGACTGTTTGACTGACTGAATGATTGATTCAACTGATATTCTCAGCTTTTGGAACCTCTACTCTCCTTAGAATAAAGGTTATAATTGGTGAATATTATTGGAATAAATCCAAGAAGAGCCTGAGTGTCCTGCGTGATCTTCAGGGTGTTTTACAGGACGTCCGGTTATTATTCTGCCAGTAAGGAGCTGCATGCAGTTCACGTGCAGCACTAGTTTGTCAGGGTGACTACATGAAGATCAGCATGTCTGTCAGAAGGATTTCACAGCATGGTTCCTGGCTCCTCTCCTCCTCTGAACATGTCTTTCACATGCGGTGTGATGGGAAGTGGCAGCACTGCCAGTGATCTCAGCATCCTTTATTTTCCTCCCTCCAGACAGCATCCAGAGATAATGCCACCGAGAGCTGGCACGTACCTGCTTTAAGGCTAATTGGATCTGACAGTGTCTAATTTATATTCATAAATGCAAGGTTCAACACAGAAAAAATACTAAAATATCTCACTTGAAACCAGAAAAGAGCATTTTCAGGCTCCAGGAATATTAAGATATTTCAAATTTTGCTCTTGGGATTTTAGAGGCCTGTTTATCCGACTCCCTGAGTCACGCGGCCAAGGGCTGCACGATATATCACCTGCTAACCGTTATTGCGATGTCTCTGTAATACTGATATCACAGTGTTTCTGACAATGTGACCAATCACAGCTCCAGGTGAGTTACTATGTGTTCTGATCGATCAAAGTCTTAATGTAATCTAACAAAAGTCAAATCTGAACCGTTAAAGGTGTCGGTGCATGAATGGACAGGGCTAAACTGCTGTAACCAGAATAAGGAGATCTATTTAAATACGTTGCTCTTCAGTATTATTTGAAAACAGGCGGTTCTTGAAGTTTATTTTCCATAAATGGACTGTATGGATGGGGAGTTAATGTAGCATTTGAAACAATATTTGAAATGTAGCATTTGAAACTTTAAGCCTCTTTAATTCCCGAAAAGTGATGATATGGGTCCTTGAATATGAAAGTGACCATTCTTATATCTTATCTTATAATATTGCAGTCGCAATATGTAGCAGTAAAATTGCAATACTGATATTTTGGCCGTATGATGCAACTGATTTGGTTTTATTGCAAAGTGCCATCCATGTTGACACTGCAAAAACTTTAGTTAATAACTTTAATTAGGACCTAAATAAGCCAAGGAGATGGGGGGGGGGGGATGGAATCTGCTGTTTAAGACCACCATGTGTTCCTGGGTGTGAGGCTGAGGATCGGTACGTGATGGAAGCGTGAAATTCCTGTTTCAGAATCGCAGTTTGTGTGCAGGTTATTTCCGACCTGCTCAAGACTCGAACCCCGCTGTCTGATCCACCAGGTTTACTCACAGTGGGGTTCGGGGAGGGGACAACAACCAGAGGAGCTCTGAAGGCGTGCAGGTAAAGAACCTTGCGCTCCAGCATTTCCTCTCAGCAGCAGACTCCAAACCCACACATCACCAGACGACAGCCGACGGCAGGAAAAAACACACAGCTCCACACTGAGCTCATTTTTCTGTGTATTTCAGCTTCGCTACATCTTACGGCACACTGGCACTCGGCTGATGAGACGGAGGAGATGGCAGTTCTGCTACAGTTCAAGGCGTGAAGCTTTTGAAGTCTATGTTTGGCATCATGTTTCATAACTGCTCTGTTTAAATGTTTTACAGTCCTTGTCTGATGACATACATTACAGTCCAGAAGTCTGGATTAAAAGTGCTATTGCACAAAAGCATTAACAATACCTAAAACAGATGTAGCTGATTGTTTTTTTTTTTTTTTTTTTAACATTTACAGTATGTAGTAATATTATTTAGCCACTAAGCCTCCAACTATTGGTTTTGAAGAGACATATCAGGTCTGTCTTTACTGACATTCACTTTGTGTTGAACATGAAAAAAGAAAAGTATCACTCAGTTCTTCAACATCACACAATTCCTTCTGGTTAATGTGTCACTGGACAAAACTTAATTCTTTGGCAGGATAATGATCCCAAGCGTTCTTCAAAATGGTGCCAAAATTATATCCAGTCCAAAGAAAAGCAGAAAGTTTAGAGAGTGATGTCTTGACTTCTCCAGTCTCCAGGTCTTTCTCCCATTGAGCTACAGGGCAGCAAATGAGCAAATGAGACAGAACCGTTTGCTGCTTGAAAAGGTGCTGGGAGGGTTTGGACACAAGTTATTTCCAAAAATTGCTGGAAAGGGTGTGGTGAATCTGTGCTGCCCTGATAAAGGGAAAGGGGGTTATTTTGATGAAACTCATTCATAAACTTTCACATCCATTAAACTACACTTACACTGTATATTGTTACATTTGACTTCAACACTAGTCAGTTACATTGAAGTATTTCTAATGTTTTCCTGTAATATAATTTTGAAAGAGTGGCGTATGGGAAAAAAAAAAAAAGTAGTGTATCTTCAGAAAAAGGTGTGGGGTCTTTGGAAAAATTACAAAGTATCAACATTATTTAACGTGGATAACATTCTAATTTAACTCAGACTCAACACTACAGAGCAGAAAATTAATCTTCATTTTATCGAGTAAAGCACAGAAAAGGTCTTTTTTTTTTTGGTCATTGTTGTCATCGCTGCTTAAAGGCCCGAATAAGGAGCCAAATATGAACATAAACAAAATGGTGAGTTATTTAGTCAGTTTTGGTCAAATGATATGTGTAAATAAGTATACACCTTCTACAGGGACACACTTCTGCACATTTCAATACACTATTGCATGCATTGTCCTGAATAAAATTGCTTTATCAAATGATGTTCTGCCGTTAAGTACAGAGAGCACACTTAGATATGCACATTTTAGTGCTTTATTACTATTTAATATTTTAATAAATATATATTTTATATATTGTTTTTAATATTTATATTTTAGAACATTTTAAATTGTCCCATAACTTTTGCACAGGTCCGGTTTTCAGTTTTACGGGTTTCTCAGTGTGTTTTTTTTAAGTATGTGGCAGTGTGTGTGTGTGTGTGTGTGTGTGTGTGTGTGTTTGTTTGTGTGTGTTTGTGTTTGTGTGTATTGTGACCACTTAGAATCACTCATAATCGACACCTTGATGGATCTGTTTTGTTTTCAGTTTGGGTTTATTGGTATGTGTCTTGTTGAGCTCTGCTGATGAAAGTGTGACTCTTGGTGCATGTTAATTACTGCTGAGCCCACGTGGAGTGTGTGTATGTGTGTGTGTGTATGTGTGAGAGAGTGGATATTTCTGGACTCCCCAGCAGAGTGTGTGTGTCCTCTCCAGAGTCCACTGCTTGCCTTTGATCTAACAAGTGAGGCTCGGCCTGTTAGTCTCCGCTGCCCAAAATAACACCAGATACACACTCCAGCAGTGCGGGCTGGGGCTGGGGGGGTTTTGGGGGGAGGTATATCGGTACCACGCTGTATTGGGATATTTTTGGTGAAAATATGGTTCCAATTCAAAGCGGCTCATTAATGTTTCACTCTTTAATTAAAAATGTAATTAAAATTTAAAGTGATTCAGTTAAACAGAGCTTTACTGACTCCTATGAATCATCTGCTGACATTTGTGTCCCTTATGAATCTTCACATTTCACTCAGTCCTCACTTATTATTTATAATTAAATCTTCTCAGTTATCCTTTTTTTAAAATATAATGCATCAAATTTTGACATAAAGTCATATAGTAACTCAAGCACAGTAAGGCTGTAATGTGTTATATTAATATTGTCTAGTAAATGGTGATATTCATATTTTATTATATTTATATATTTAATTATCTTTATTTCTAAATAATATTTTGCTAAAAAAAAATGATATCAAAATAATGTACTATGACACCCGGTGGTCTTAATATTGTATTACAATTTTAATTTGTGACAGCAATACTGTTGTGATGACGTATCATGTCATACATGACAATATTGTATTGCAATATCAACTATATAATGAAATTGTACTGCAGCATCATAATGTATTCATATTGTGATATTGTAGTTCGATATATAATATTGATGTCTTTTCATAATATTGTTTATTTGGGATCATGCAGTATTCATGCTGTATCATAATATGATGGTATTGTATCGTAATATATCATAGTAGATTATGGTAATAACATTGCATTGCAATATCATATTGTATCGCAATTAGAGCTGCATGATATGGACAGGATAGCAGCAGTGCTTTTATTGCTACGTGGGTTCATATCACTTTTCTGGAGTCAAAAATACTTGAAGGCTGTAAAGTTTTAAAATATATATTCACTCTCCTCTCCATCCATAAATGGAAACTAATTTGCAAAAATGAGGCCTTCTGTGATATCAGTACTGCAAAGACCAATATTGCGATAACGATTAAGATGATGTATTGTGCAAACCTAATCGTGATGTATTTGTATCATGATACTGTAATGTGATATTGTCTTAGTATTTTATCATGATATTGTAATGGGAATTTATATTGTATTCGTACCATATCATATCATATTATATCGCAATATTGCCATATTGTTGTATCAAGATGTATCACAATAATGTGTCATAATATTGTGAGGTCTATAGTTAGACCTACTGATACAGTCTCACAGGCACACACACACCTACGCACTGTTGAGGTGAAAAAGCCAGTCTTTAATTTGTGAAGTGCTCTTGACCTTGATGGTGAAAGTCGTCTCAGATGAATGTTTTTCTGAAGCAGAGATGAAGATGTTTCTCCAGCGTCCCACAGATTTACACCTCCCACATTTCCAGACCTGTTTAGAGTTCTTCCTGCATTACGGTGGGAACGTGTTTCAGCCTGCGTTTCTGCGGTCAGACTGAACACGCTGCGGCAGAAAATGCATCAGAGCAAAAGATACAGAAATTCACCTTGTTCTTCTGTCTCCCCCTCAACTGTCGCTTGGTTTATGTGTCAACTGGTGGGTGAGGGGTGGCAAAAGTGTTTGGGGGCGGGGGG
>JBBPCZ010125130.1:20000-25187 GCA_037974445.1 Brycinus macrolepidotus | reverse complement strand
GTCCTTCAGGAAGCCTGGAGAACTGTTCCTCAAGACTACATTAAAAATACAAGAAAGTCTGGATCTTTGGAAGTAAACTATGAAGAAATGAAGGGTGGCTCAAGACCTCTGCATAGGACTGTAAGCTGTAAACTGTATACTGTGAAGTACCTGGTTCCCCCAAACAGGATGATACGATCTCCCACCATGCAGCAGCACTGCCTCCGCCGTGGACACGGACCCTTCCCCTTCGGCTCCACCTTCTTCCAGGAGAATGCCTCTAAAGTACAAAACACATACACTTATCCATGTAGTTCAACACTAGTGAGTGCACTGAAAGGCTTAAGTTTATTTAATTTAAAAATGTGTAAAAATTACAGAGCAGTTTGTTCTGATTATGGGACGTAAATGATCTAAAAGGTCTAAGAACTGAAAGCTGTGCTGCTTTAGTCAAATCAAGTAGGTTTATGGTCATTTCAGCCACATACTCAGTACACAGTGAAATGAAACAACATTCCTCCAGGACCATGGAGCAACACAAGAACAAAAACAGACCCACAAAGAACAAAAACACAAACACCACATGACTACGTAAGGGCAGACAGGACAAAATACACAGAGTGCAAAGAGGGCAAGAGAGAGAGTGCATGAAAAATACAAACAACAAAACAACAGGACAAGACAACATTTAGTGCAGTCAACATTCATAAGAATACAGCACTAAGACAGATACTGTATTCTAGCAGCAGAGTCATTATGTGTGCAAAATGCAGAATGTAGGTAAACAGTAATAAATAATAATTGCAGCAGCAGGGCAGAGAATGTGCAGTATATAATAAATAGTATTTACAGTAGCAGTTGTGGTCTAAGCTGCTTGGACCACAACTTTAGATGTAACCCCAAATGTTTCTGAGGAACTGCTTCCTCAATTCCATTTGGCAAACAGTTAAATAGCAAATTAAAGTACAATAAACTCTCTTACTCTCGCTCTAAAACACAGGACATTCATTCATTTCATTTAAAAGGCTATCTGACTGACCACAGTAAGTCTTACAGTGTGTATTATTTAAAACAGGGCAGCGCTGCCATCTAGTGAAGGTTTCAGGAACTGCAGGACTCCTAAAACCCTGCCTGGAATAAACGTACTCACCCGGACTAAACGCACTCTCCCCTATTAAACGCACTCTCCCCTATTAAACGCACTCTCCCCTATTAAACGCACTCACCCCCAGTGAACACACTCACCCCCAGTGAACACACTCACCCCCAGTGAACACACTCTACCGTATCAAAAACACTCACCCGGATTAAACTTCCACAGGTCATTAAAGTGACGATCCAGTCGGGCATTATAGCCTCCAAATATGTACAGTTCTCCATTGTAGGCAACTAAGAAAAAACAAAAAATGATTGAATGAAGACAGAATGTATGAAGAGGAACAAATCTGCTGGTTTGTTGTTTAATACATTATTATTAAATGTATAGTAATTTCACTGTAATTTACATTTTTACTTAAGAATTAGGTTAGACAGCAAGATTCAATCAACACAGCGCTTCACTGATAATCACACAATATGAACAATCAGATATTGATAGTTAAAGCACTGATTTATAAGAAGCATGTCTTATATTAATGTGAACAGAGTCATTTATTATGAAGACAACTACTAATTTCAGGAAAAGTACAAAAAATAAGTAAAGAAAATGAACAAACCCATGAAGAACTCCGAAAAGCTCCAATATCAGTTATGTAATCAGGGACAGTTCCTACAGCTGTGTGTGTGTGTGTGTGTGTGTGTGTGTGTGTGTGTGTGTGTTTTACTCACAAGCAGAGTGGCTGCGCCTCCCCTCAGGCAGTAGAGGTGCAGAGGGGGTGTTCAGCCAGCTGTTGGATTCCGTGTCGAACACTTTGATCTTGTTACAGTAGATCTCGTTGTTTGAGTGAAACGGGCCAAACCGATCCGCTCGCCCCCCAAACACAAACATCTTTGTCCCGATGATGGTAGCAGAGTGGAAATCTCTCCAGCGTGCTGGGGTGCCCTGCAGCAGAACACACACTTAACACCACATACACACACCTGCACCAGCAAACATCAAGATTCAAGGTTTTTTATTTGTCACAAACACAGTTATACAAAATGTAGTGAAATGAGCCCCTGGGTTGACCTATAAGACCGTGAAATAAAGTTATCAAATAAAATTAAATTACAGAGAAATGTTCAAAGACTAAACTAAGATAATAAAATACACAGAAAAAAAGAAGATTCCAACTGAATAACTACTACCTACATAACAAACAGAAGCAAGATTTCATTATGTACAATATCTTATGTGCAATAGTCTCACCATAAGAAATATCACGTCAATATTACGTCAGTCTTACTGATTTACTACTAATCTCTATTACATACAATAACAACTCCAACCCACTATTTGTGTTACTAGTAATTCACTTAACTGTAAATTAGTTATCTATAGTATTTATACCCCAGCACTTGTGTATATAGCACAGTGTATTTCATATTGAACATTTTCTGCAGCGTTTTTATTGGAATTATCTATACTTTACATTTTATATTGTTCTTGTCTCTGTGTGTCTCTGCAATCGTAACATAAGCAATTTCAATAAAGTTTTCTGATTCTGATGATCTGTATAGTGTGCATTTAAAATGTCTGTACTATAAAGTGCAGTGTACTGGTTGGCGGGCAACAAAGACTTAAATGACAGACAGTACGTGAAATACACTGAGGTAGAGAGAGTTCAGTTTGATACAAATCAAACTTGAGGTTTATTTACTAAAGGCTAAAAAACTACTAAAAAACACTCAACACACTTTATTAGAACCGACACCTGACTGAGTTATGTTATTCTCCTCTGCCTTCTTTTAAATATCAGCACTTGTATTGCACTATCAATTTGTTTTTTGTGATTTTCTGTGTTCTTTTATTTCTTTCATTAAAATATTCTACTTTATTCTATTTTATTTTATTTTTATTTTATTCCTGTAAATTACATTGAATGACCTTTTGTGTATGATAATGTGCTATATAAATAAACTTAAACTTGAACTAATGTTAATGCTATTTCTAATGCCAGAGTCTCACATTGCTGTTTACAGCTTGCAGTACAGAAAAAAACAGCATGGGGGGCAGCACTGAGCACCAGAAAACATCAAGAACAAGCTGCTTCTGCCCTGTTAGTAATGTTAACCGCAGCGGTCAGCAGTGACCCGACACCTCGGTCCTGTCCACTTAGCTCCTGCAGGTCTCGCCTGCGTGTGTCATGAGGGTACTGAGCTCAAGCAGAAACAAAATCAGGCAGAGCAGAAATTCGCAGCACATCTGAACACTTACTTTAGCGTTGATTAAGGACCAGGACATGGTGGTGGTGTCCAGCTTGTGTATGTCGTTGGAGAAACAGTCGGCCTGAAAAAACAGATAAACACAGTCAGATCATCATAGCACATCATAGCACCTTCATGGACACATCTTTGACCCAAACAACCTGAGAGAACGGACATTTAGAAATGACCTGAACTTCAGCAAGAAGCCTTACACAACTCTTACACAGTATGACAGATCTTTACTGACTAAATGTTTAAACAGTTAAATTCACAGATGGAAAAGTGTGAAGAATTGTGAAGGATTTCAAAAGACCTCTAATTCGGTTCGGAATCAGATCTGTATAGAGAAACGCACTGGGTCAGTTCTGTACATAGAACGAATAAACTGAATCACTGGTAAAGGGGAATTAACTGAATCTGTCCTGTACAGAACAATTAACTGAATATATATAACAAAGAAGTAAATCAGCTCTTTATAGAGGAATTAACTAAATCGGTTCTGGACAGAGGAACGGACCGAATCGGTTCTGGACAGAGGAACGGACCGAATCGGTTCTGGACAGAGGAACGGACCGAATCAGTTCTGGACAGAGGAACGGACCGAATCAGTTCTGGACAGAGGAACAGACTAAATCAGTTCTGGACAGAGGAACAGACTAAATCAGTTCTGGACAGAGGAACGGACTAAATCAGTTCTGGACAGAGGAACGGACTAAATCAGTTCTGGCTAAATTAAATGTTTTGACAGGATTTTGAAGTGACCGCAGTGCAAAATTGTGCTTGTTATACACAATTGTTTGTGTTTATTGTCATGACTTAGATAAAGATCAGCAGGCTTTCTAAGTTAGCCAGATAACTTCAGTCCAGCCTGTCCAACAGGACCTAACTAAGAAGTCCTGCATTTTTAACCACACCCCAATGCACATTAGAAAGCATCTGTACAAAAATCTGGCTAATTCCAAAGGGTTTACAGAATTTACCTCACTGCTTTGTTAGTTCAGACAGGATCTCTTATTGTGAACAATATGAAGCTGTGGTCTTATTTATGTCCATAAATAACTTAAGAAACTGTTTCAATTTTTGAATCCATCAAACGCTACAGACAAAGGTATGTTTTTAAACACTTAATTTATCACATTACATCTAATTTTTTGAGACTAGAAAATCCAATTTCTAGTTAATAAAAGTATAAAAAAAAAGAACAGGTTCATGTTCTGAAGTTTTTTAACATTGTTAAACTTAGCTGGATATGAACAGGTTAAATAATGTCAGAGCTGATTCACATGGAGTGTTTATTAAAGTGGTGTGTTCATGAGGACTCACCAGTTGTTCATAACCTCCAAAGATGTACATGGCTTTTCCCAGAACACAGGCAGAGTGACCGTCTCTCGCCCCAGGAACCGTCCCTGAGATCTTGGGCGTGTTCCACCGGTGGTTGTCTGCAGAGAAAATCACAGAGATCATCTACAAGACCAGAGCAATTCGGATCAATAAGGACTCTTCCCCCCCCAGCAACTATCTGTTCTACCGGCTAAACATGGGCAAATGGTTCCGCAGCCTTGTGGCCTGAACTGAGAGACTCAAGAGGAACTTTTATCCTCAGGTCATAAGGTTCCTCGACCAGGACAGGCTTCACATTCCCTCAGCACCACTCCTCATTCCATTATACTCCCCATACCATAATACTGCTTATACTATAATACTCCTCATACCATAATACTCTCTATACCATATTACTCCCCATATTATAATATTCTCCAAACCATAACAGTCTCCATACCACAACACTGCCTATACCACAATACTTCTCATACCATAATACCTTCCGCAACTTTTTCTTTATTATAAAGCACAAGACCATTC
>JBBPCZ010125130.1:0-15000 GCA_037974445.1 Brycinus macrolepidotus | reverse complement strand
GGAGAAGAATGTGAGCTCAGCCTGAGGTGAAACTGTGAGGTGTTGGAAGAACATGTGGAAGTTCTAGCTCCCATGTTTTACAGACCATTTTTAACTTCACATGGTTTTTGATGAGTGATTAACATGAGGAACATTGCTCAGCATGTGTGAGTATGATGCAGGTTTCTATCTCTACACAATTCTGATACTGGAGAGAACCAAGTCTGTTTTCATCTCAGAATCTTCTGGATGATCTCCTCCTTCAGAACCAGAACCCCAGAACAGGGAACTCTGGGAAACTGCTGGAACTGCAGTACAGCGACCCCCAGTGGAGGAACAGTGAGAAGAAGCCTGAATATTTACAACATCAGATCAAATTCATTTCCTTTTACTGCTATTTTATATATAAAAAGGCATCAATAATAACATGATCTCTGATAACAACAACAACAACAACAACAATAATAATGATAATAATAACAATAAAAATAATTTGGTAATTATTATTAGTAGTAGTTGTAATAGAAAATATCATATATGGTATTCCTATTACTTTAATTTCTTTCTTAGTAGTAGTAGTAGTAGTAGTGTTGCTGTTGTTGTTGTTATTATTATTATTATAACAAAATTGTTGTTGTTGTTGTTATTATTATTATTAGTACTAGCAGTAGTAGCAGCAGTATAAAATATATTATCAAATATATAAATATATAATATATATGTTATTATTATTATTATTATTATTAGTACTAGCAGTAGTAGCAGCAGTATAAAATATATTATCAAATATATAAATATATAATATATATGTTATTATTATTATTATTATTAGTAGTAGTAGTAGTAGTAGTAGCAGTACTTTTGTCAGTGATCAGATTTTATTTTATTTATTTTTTTATAAAATAGTAGTAAAAGGAAAAGAATGTTATTATGTATTGTATTATTAATTTTTTGTTAGTTAAGAGCAGTCCTGCTGCTGTCTGGGAGCCTGGGGGTCTCCCCTCTGGTCCTCCCGGCGGCTCTGTGAAGGCGGAGAGGATTAGACGGTCCCGTTAATCATTCAGCAGCCGGCTGTCCTTTTTCCCCCTTTCTCCCAGCCGAGCTCCTGTTCTGATCAAGCAGAGGAGAGGAGATTAAACAGCTCCATTATGGCTCTTCTTCTGAATGCCGTTAAGGGTCTCACTAATGTTAGTTAATCAGTTTCATGGATCTTTTTGTTCTGTTGATTAAAATGTTTGACTGCAGCTCCATAACAAAAACCCTCACTGCTGACAAACACTTAGTGTGATTAACGTTTCAGTAAATAAACTCCCAAATTATCTCCGAAAATGTCATTTTAATGTATTCCGCATTAAAATGAGACAATTTTTACAGATAACCTGCATACACACCGTTCTGCACATCATTTCAGCCCCTTTCAGTGACCCTCACACACATCAGCTAAAGGCCTGGTGATGCAAATTCACATTTGCACATCAGAGCCAACTAATATTTGTAATAAACAAACAAACAAATAAGTAAGTAAGTAAAGAAGCAGGTAAGTAAATAATTAAGTAGGTAAGTAAGTAAGCAAAAAAGTTAGTAAGTAAATAGGTAAGTAAGTAAGTAGGTGAGTAAATAAGTAAGTAAATAAATGGGTAAATAAGTAAGCAAGTAGGAAAATAAGTAAGTAGGTCACTACGTTAGTAGGTAAGCAGAGTAAGTGAATAAGTAGGTAAGCAACAAAAGTAAGTAAATTGGTAAGTAAGTATGGAAGTAAATAAATAGGTAAGTAGTAAAAAATTAAGCATGTAAGTAAGTAAGTCAGTAAATTGGTAAGTAAGCAAATAAATATGTAAGTAAGTAGGTAAATGAATAAATAGGTAAGTAAACAGGTAAATAAATAAATAGGTAAGTAAGTAGGTAAGTTAGTAAGTAGGTAAATGGTTAGGAAGACAAATGCATAAATAAATTAAATGTGTTTGTGTTATTCCTTCTAAAACAGTTCTGGAGGTTCTCCACGTCTCTGCTGAAGCTCCAGGTGACAGTTTAAAACAGTCTGGGCCTGAATTTGATGAACTGAGCAGAGCATGAAGGAAGGTGCTGGTGTTGTTCTGATGTGTTATACTGTGGGTGATGGAGGAACGCACATCCAGTATTGCCCCATTTACATGGTACACCCCCCCCCACCCACCCACCGGCCCCAAATTCACTTATCACCTCTTTGCATAACGCTCAATAAGCACTTCTGTGGAGGGAGTGAGGAGTCATGGGATATGGTCTGGAGGCACAGGTATAAAAGAGGTGAGGAGGGGTCACATACCACACAACAAACCCTAAGGAAGCGTCAGAAGAAAAGGTTCTTCACATCCGGGTTTGAGCAGCAGACAATCAGGAGGGTCCCGGGACGCAGGATGTGGAGAGACGACGGCCTCGGTAAACTCACATTTTAGATTCAAACACACACACTTTCAGTCACAAACTTTAACCTCATCTTTAATTTAATTTATTCAGCCTCACCATCTGAACACCTCAAACACAGCCTTTAATAATAACAATAATACTTATTACTTATTTGTTTATTTATTTATTTACTCAATTATTTATTTATTTATTTGCGTGTTTGTTTATTTTATTCATTATGGTTTTTCATGGTAGTCTGGCCTTCAGCATTTGTTTGTTTGACTGTAAGTTATGGGAGCTCAATAATAATGACATTAATATTAATAATAGCAGCTTGATTTCTCCAGCACCTTTCATGTTAGTTATAAACCTCAGGGCTTTACACGGGCTTAAAAGGCGGAGAGATGAAAGAAATAACAGCACAGACAGTGGAATTCCAGCGCCTCGTGCGCTTCGTTATCACTCTGGGACTCTTATCGCTGTGCTGTAATGGTGAGGGCAGATAGTGAAATTCATGGCGAGTGATATTCAGGAGCTATATTGATCTGCTGTCAGTGTCGGTGAGGGACGCTGAAGGTTCTCCTTCTCCAGCAGAAGCTCCTCGGCAGATCTGCACAGGTGGAGGCGCGGCCAGAGGAGCCAGCCGCAGGAAGAGGACCAGTTTCTCCAAGGAGCATGTGGAGCTCCTGCGGGCGACGTTCGAGACGGATCCGTACCCCGGAATCAGCCTGAGGGAGAGCCTGTCCCAGGCCACCGGCCTGCCAGAGTCTCGCATACAGGTGGGGTCAGGGGGTCACAGCACAGGGTCGCAATGGGATACAAAACATTTAAGACTAACTGAATTACGACTCAAAAAAAGCCTCAAAACAGAAAAAAAATGATTTTATAATATTCTCAGTGACAGATATATTGACTATATTGCAGATAATTTCACTTAAGATGTCATAGTTTTGGTATGTTTAACCCCTTTATTATGGATATAATAAATAAGGGCAGCTGGTGGCCTTGTGCTTAGGGAGTTGCCCCTGCAATCAGAAGGTTGTGGGTTCAAATCCCAGAACTGCTATGGCACCACTGAGGTACCCTTGAGCAAGGTACCGTCCCCACACGCTGCTCCCCGGGCGCTGTTCCTGGCTGCCCACTGCTTCACTTGGTAAACGGGTTAAATGCAGAGAAAGCACACAAACACACAAACACACACACACACACACACACACACACACACACACACACACACACACACACACACATACTCTGCAATCCCAGTAGGATATTTACATGAAAGCGTGGTGTGGAGCCAGTAGCTGATAGCTCTGTCGTCATGTGTGTTTACATGACTTGCATGCTGATGACGTAACTGTGGTTTATCTTTACTTTTCTTTGTTCAGAGTCTGAAGCTCAGATAAGCATTAATGCTGTAACTTCACTGCAGGATGTCGCCTGAAAATGATTAACCCGAACCTTCTTACGGAACTTCTATCTCCTGCATTAGTGCGGTTCTTCTAATCTCAGGACTGTATTCTTATGTGGCCAAACATCTTTATCTCCTGCTCTTCTCTGCAGGTTTGGTTCCAGAACAGAAGAGCTCGAACACTGAAGTGCAAGAGTTCCAAGAAGAACCTGTGGCAGACGGACGCTTCTTACGGGAGCCCGCAGAGTCCACATCTCACCGGGAAGGAGGTCATGGAGCGACCCTCACCTCCACTGGTGCTCCCGTACCCTGTCCAGATCAAAGAAGAGGTAGAGGAGGACTGTTACTCCTCGTGCCGATCGTCATCTTCCTCCAACATCTGCGATGATTCAGGCTATGACACTCCTTCATACAGGTCCACCAGCCTCCACTCCAGCCCACCACTCATCTCCTCTGAGCAGGTGACCCCCAACTGGGCTCTCACTTATGATAGAGAATCACCTGTACAAACCTTATGGAGACCCACCAACAGGGACACCCTGTTCTCCAGCTCCAGCTTCAGCCAGGTCTTCTACACCCCTCCTCCCAACGCTCTCCAGACCCCAGCCTCAGGCTGTTGGAACAGGGGTCCAGACTACACCCCTCCAATGTCCAGTTCCTACTATCCGCACAAGCCGAGAGCGTTTGAAAGCGAAGACCAGCAGGACAGAAGTCTCCATCGAGGCCCAGTGCCTGAGCTGCCTGCTCTCTCCCTGCAGGAGATCCTGGGAGAACTTCAGGGAGACTGGTGTGAAGGAGACGGGCTCCAGAACCTCCAGGCTGAGACCAGGGTGTTGCGCTGCTAGAGGAAAGAGCGCATGATAGCACACACACACACACACCTCCAGCATCTCACTAAAACATACCTTCAAGAACTCTCCAGCACGGAAACACACACACACCTCCAACGTCTAACCTACACACACACACACACACACACACACACAGCTCCAGCATCTCACTAAAACATACCTTCAAGATCTCTCCAACAAGGAAACAAACACACACACCTCTGTCTAACCTACACACACACACACACCTCCAGCATCTCGCTAAAACATACATGCAAGATCTCTCCAGCACGGAAAAACACACCGCCAGCGTCTAAAACACACACACACACACACACACACACACACCTCCAGCATCTCACTAAAACATACCTTCAAGATCTCTCTAACACGGAAACACACACACACCTCCAACGTCTAACCTACACACACACACACCTCCAGCATATCACCAACACACACACCCCCACCTCCAGCATCTCACCAACATACAGACACACACCTCCAACATCTCATCAACATACACACACACACACACACCTCCAACATCTCACCCACATACACACACACACCTCCAACATCTCATCAACATACACACACACACACACCTACAAGATTTCTCCTACAAACACACACCCACACGCGCACACACCTCCAACGTCTCACATTTCAAATGGTTGTGTACTAGGTTTTGCACACTAGTTAGTGTGATAGTATTTGGGACGCAGCCCAGTTCTTTCTTCTTTTCTCCTCTCACACTTTGTTCTTCACTGCCCTCCACTGTTCACAGTTCTGTTCTGCACCAGTTCCTTCACACACTCAGTTGTTGCTGGTTTTATTTATGTAAATATTTTGCCACTAAAGATGAAACGCTGAGAATCTGAAATACATTCCTAAAATAATCAAACTAAAATGACTTCAGATCTAATTCTGATAATGAATGCATCCCATGTTTATAATATTTATATTATTTGTTGTATTTATCTTCTGATTGATTTGATTTGAAAAGACTAGAATCACACAGCATGATGTAAATATTTCACACACGTCTTTTCTTTCATATTTATCTGCTGCACTTCCAGAATAAAAATACAATTCAAATATTCCCTGTGTTTCTTTGAAACAATTTGAAGATTATTATTGGGATTATGTTTAATATTTTGTTTAGGATTATGACTTGGATTATGTTTGGGATTATAATTAGAATTCTGTGTATTAGAATTGTGTATAAGAGTATGTTTAAGATAATGTTTAGGATTATGATTAGGATTATGTTTAGGATTAAGATAAGATTATGTTTAGGATTATAATTAGAATTATGCTTAAGAATATGTTTATGATTAAGATTATTTTTAGGATTATCTTTAAGATATTTAATATTTTGTTTAACACACACACACACATCTCTAACATCTCACCAACACACACACACACACACACACACAAACATAAACATCTCCGACATACACACACACACCTCCAAGATCTCTCCAACACGCACACACACACATACATATACACATACACATATACACACACTCAAACACACACAGACACACACACACACACACAGGCCCTACAGGAGCTCCTGCATGTTGACTGTAGATGTTCTGGGTGGGTTTTAGACTGAAACTCTGCAGCCTCTGAGACAAAAGGAAACAGAAAAGAGGAAGAAATGAGCTCCTCTGTGCACAACACTCACCGGAATTGAGTCACACACTCACTCACTCACACACACACACAAGCCAACACCCAGCTCTGTTACATTTTTATTTATGCTGATATCCAGCAGTCCTTCCCTTCCAGGGGCTGCTTTTGTTTAACTTTTTGTTCACCAGTTTACTTGTTTATATCTGAGCTGAAGTGAATCACTGCTGTTCTGTGGGACACATTAAGGTCTCGGAAAACTGGAGACCTGAGTTACAGCAGAGCTAAACTTCAACTCTGAACTTACACCTAAACTTAAATCTAAACCTAAACCTTAATCCTAACCCCCTAAGCCCTGCTCTGTCTGTGACCGCCTCGGATCCACTCAGCCTCGGGCAGCAGCTTTAGGAACTCCCCGGTGAGTGCTTTTACTGATGATATTTTCCTACAGAGCTGGTGTTAAACTGTAATAATTTTTTTTGTGTGGTTTTAGAGGGTTTTATGGTAGAGAAAGTGTTTTTAAGGGGTATGTTTATAGAGAAACAGACTTTTAAACCCTCCGTCCTTTCCTGAACCTGCTGCTGTTTGAGCTTCCAGGCAAAACAATCTCAGACTCATTCTTTTTTCTTTATTTTTTTACTTTCTTTTTTGTCTTTCTTTCTTTCCGTCCGTTTTAAAGCTAAACATTTGGGCTTTACTGTTGGGATTCGTCCCTGTTGTCTTCATCTGATGTGGTTAGCTATAGCTAGGTTAGCATTAGGTTTAAGCGGATTGTTTACTGATTTAAATGACTAATTTCTGATAAATGTGACAGTCTTTGAAATGAAGATGCTGTTTAGATTCAAAAATAGTTGAGATTTGTCACTTTAAAGGGTTATAATTTGATACAGACGTTGTTGTTTGTCAGTAAGCTGAGCCAAAGCTAACTGTGCAGCTAATAGTGTGATTAGCCACTCTGCTAACTGCTGTTATTGACCATTAATTCTGTAATAAACAAATGTTGTAATTAGTTTTTGTGTTAAAACCCGGTAAACTGACAATGCTAAAATAAAACACGAACGTTTATAATACGTTTATATTATTAATTTTTAACTGTATTCATAGCAGGAAGCTGTTTCTTTAGCTGAGCCTCTGGTTAAAAGGCTCATAAATGTTAGGTGATTAGTTTGATCTTGTCATTAATCCGAAATAAGCCGACTTTCACTCATTAGAGGAGAGTCATTAAAGCTGACGCTGATGGTCAGAACCTGTGAGAAGCTAAATTTCACCTCAGAAAAGTAGAGCTGCACTATATACAAAAAATATCTTTATTGCAATTTTACTGCTACATATTGCTATTGCAGTGGCTTTCAAGATGCACTGTATTGGGACGCCTGACCATTACACCAACAGGGACTTTAATGACATTGCAATCAAATACATAGACTTTAATATGGAGTTGGTCTTTCCACAAGATTTTGGAGTGTTTCTGGTGTTTCTTGTCCCCATTCATTCTGTAGAGCATTTATGAGGTCAGGCACTGATGTTGGAAGAGAAGGCTTGGCTGGCAATCTCTGTTCCAGTTCATCCCAAAGGTGTTGAGATATCAGTGTTGCAAAGACCGATATCGTAATAACGATTAGAAAAGTAGGGTTGCATAATATATTGTCTGTAATTGCAATATTGGTCTCTGTCATACTGATGTACAGCAATATGCAACAGTGTTTCACAAATCACAGCTTCAGGTGAGTTACTGGTTGTTCTGATGAGTCGCGTTATGTCTCAGCTGATCCACCACATCTGAGGGGTCAGTCGTGTGCTCTGGAGGTTTGATTTTTGTGTTAAAGTGTTCTTCAGCCTGCAAGTGTTCTTCAGTTCTGTCAGCTTGGGTGGCCTTAAAACCAGTGATGAACTGTAAAGCAGTGTGTGATGTTCCCTGATGTTTCTTCTGAAAAGTATTGTTCTGTGTTTAAACAGGTGTGGAAGATGCACTATTACAGATATGAGAGTGCAGAGGTCAGCTGCTGCTACAAATACCTCATGTTCAGCTACAACATTATCTTTTGGGTGAGTAACAGACACAGTGACCTGTCCAGCCTGGATGGTCTGCTAAAGCCACCTGAACTCTCAGTCCTTTCTGTTTACTCTTTATTTTGTTTTCATCGGTTAATCTCATTCACTATTATACAGATTAATTAGATTTTAGTCTCCAGAATCTCTGAGTTTATGCTCAGTCCACTGTGAGCAAAGAATGCTTTGGCGTGAAGTGCTGGCGATGGGTCCTCTGGGTTTTTTTGATTTAATAATTAATTTCGCGACGGCGGATGTTTTTGAAGTGGGTCTGTCATGGTGAAAATGAAGTGTTCTGAAGATGAACTACATAAAGTGCATTTTAGATACTTCATCTTATGTGTTCTTAGTGTTGTTTCACGCGGGACTTATAAACATGGACAAGCTGGAAAATGGTGTGTCACCTTAAATGTTGCTTTAAATGTGCTAAGTGTTGTGCTATGTTGTTTGTGCTATGTTTCGTACTAAATGCTGTGCTAGGTGTTTTGCCAGGTGCTGTGCTAGGTGCCAGGCACTTTGGTGTCATTGTGCCAGGTGTTGTGTTGGGTGTCATGCTAGATGCTGTGCCAGGCAGTGTACTAGATGTCGTGTTAGGCAGCGTACCAGATATCGTGCTATGTTTCATGCTAGATGCTGTGCTAGGTGCTGTGTTTGATGCTGTGCTATGCACTTTGCTTGGTGTCATGCTTGGTGTCAGGAGCAGATTAAGTAATGAGAGGTGTGACAGCTGCCAGAGCTGCCTTTTTACCACAAATGTGAGCGTTCAGACTGAAAATAGTGTTCCAGGTATGTTTGAAGGTGTGTGTGTGTCTGTGTGTGTGATTTTTTTTTAATGTGAGCCCTTTTGAAACTGAAACAGATCCTGACACAGTTCACCTGCTGTGATTCTCCAGAGATCAGAGTTTTGGTGATTTATTAGCTGTGTAGAAATGAGGCTGGATCAGTTTCATGGTGTAAAAACTGTGGAGGTTGTATTATAACATGCAAATTATGGCAGATTTCTGATCAGTTGTTTCCAAACCTGTGTTGCACCGCTGTCTTCTTTTTTCATTGTGTGTGTGTGGGAGAAAGACAGTGTGAGTGTTATTTCAGATAAGGCTGTTCAACTAGCTATTTGTTTGGTTTCTGCACGCTGTGTGTGAGAGAGTGTGAGTGAGGGAGTTTAACTTCCTCTTCCTCTCTGGTTTCCTGGCAGATCTATCAACAGGAAATAAAGAAGTGTGTGTGAGAGCGGTTTTCCACTGAGTGGAGAGCTTTTGTTTGTCAGCGCTGTTGTAATCGTGGCTCTGCTCTGCTGATGTGCTCTGCCGTCCCTCTAACAGGCCCCTCGTAGCGAGTAGTGCTAGAGAAGGTTATCCTGAGGCGTGTCAGATCTGTTCGACTGAGATCCATCACCTTTTAAAACTTCTGCCCTCACTGATCATCAGACATTCTGCATGTTTATGCTTGAATTCCTCTGTTCGTGAACATGCCCTCTTGCAACTTTCTAGAAAAGGAGGCAGAATTAAAGACTCAATTTAGATCTGTTCATTACATGAATCATGTAAACCAATTGTGATTTACTGAGACACATCTTGGGATGAGACCTAGACAGTTCTGATTGGTTTTGTAAAGTTATATAAAGTTTACAAGAACATCCTCAGTGTCAACAGCTTGGAAGCCCTTCATTACGTTTATAGTAGCATAAATTGATTTAAAAAGAATGAACAGCAGCTATTTACGTGGAACTCAACCATGAACTACAGTTTCATCATCGTAACAGGCCTGTCTGTAGTGAACAACTGAAACGAAAGGTGTGGGCTCTGATTCATAGCAATGTGAAGCTCCACGTCACACAGCCTTGTGGTTCCACATGTGTTTTACTGTCAGTTAGTTCAGGGTTCTGTGTAAATTAGCTTTAACCTTTTAGCGTAAGCATGGCTAATGTTCAGCTGCTGGTGGTGTTTTTCTGAACATAGTTTTCTGATGTGAACTCATGACACACGTTTTTTTTTTCCTTTCTCAGTTGGCTGGAGCTGGTTTTATTGCTGTCGGCTTCTGGGCCTGGAGTGAAAAGGTGAGTAGATGTGGTTTGACAGGTGTCATTAGTGGTCACTATTCATATGTCTCGTTGTCAGGAGAGCCTGTATGGCCTTGCGGTGTTCTCTCCTGTTTCAGAACCCTCAACACAAAAAAAACTGGCACAAGGAACCATACTGTACTGTGAGCAAATGTTTTCAAATGTTGTCCATTGTTTCATTACAAATAAAGCGACCCGTACCCGAGCTGCTCGACAGTAGGGCTGAAAGTGGGCTGCAGCTGATCTGACTGCATCACTACTTTCTGATTGGTCGAAATGTCATCACAACATTGGAAAAAGGCCATAATTTTTTTTTTGCTGCCCGTGCAACAAAACAACAATGGAGATACAAACTAACAACTAGGAAGCCTGTTTGGGCTGAAGATAAATTTCAGTGGGAGTTTTCTATGATTCTAACAAATTTATCTTTAACTCTGTGAGAAACATGAAGGTGCATCAGGCCATCGTTAACAAGTTAGCTGGGTTAGGTTTTCATCACACGGCTAAAGAATGCAAAGAAAAAATTAAAATAACTCAAACAAGATTAGAAATAATAAAAGACCACAATATCAAAAGCAGCTCTGACAGAAAAACCTTCCGCTGGTTCGACTCCATGGATGCAGTTTTGGGAGGATGACTGGACATAAAGTATGTAGAGAGAATTGCGCTGCTGATGCATCAGAAACACCGTTATCGGACTAAGATACACTGGAAAATCAAAACGTGCTACAACTTCCATGCCATCGCAGTACAGGTACAGCACGGTTCCTGTATACCTGTGGAAAAGTGCCTAAACAGTGCTGCAGTAGTACCAGAAAAGAGCCAGTAGAGCCACGTTTTAAAAGTACTATCAATAACTATGAGTACGGATCATTTGTATTCGGCGTTTCACTCCCTGTACTGCGCTAAAGTAAGGTGACCCATTATAGTCAACACACCACAGCGCAGTGTGAGAGAGCACGGGGAGCAGTGTGTGGGGATGGTACCTTGCTCAAGGGTACCTCAGTGATGACACTAGCAGTGTTAGAATTCAAACCCACAACTGGTGGCCTAGATTGCACAAGGCCACCCGCTGTTCCAATGAATCTGCTCCATTTGTAATGAAACCTAGTTGGTAAGGGTTCCTTTAGTACTGCCTGCGTCACAATACACTCAGTATTGTGACATAATTTATTACAATAATGATGAATATGCTCATATTGCCCAATCAGTTTTCTTCCTTTTACGGTTCCTTTTTTTTTTGACCATGTGCCATTTTGGCATTAATTGTGGTTAGAAATGTTTCTGCTGGCAAAGAGAAGAGAATAGAGTGAGATTCCATCTGTATTTAGTACTTTCTGAGTATTTCTGGAGAGTTTTATTTTGACTTACACTGTGTTTTGTATTGTTCTTGTCTCTGTGTCCTTGTGTGTTTATGCAGCTGTAATATAAACAAAAAGTTGTCTGTTTCTGATGTGATGTTATAGCACCCACAGGTAGAAAAGGATTACATTTTAAGTGAATTTCGTTACAGGGCGTGTTGTTGGACCTGACGCAGGTTACGCGGATGCACGGCTTCGACCCCGTATGGGTGGTCCTGGTTGTGGGTGGAGTGACGTTTGTGCTGGGATTTGCAGGCTGTGTGGGAGCACTCAGAGAGAACATCTGTCTCCTCAAATTTGTGAGTCCTGAGGTCTAGTCTTACACAGCTGTCTTCTGAATTTGGACATATAAACAGATATTCTGAGGTCTGAGATGTACCAAAAATACAAAAGTATCTTATAACGCCCCATAACAGAGAACATCACCTTCAATGAAAAAAGAGCTCATAAAACAAACCCTTCCAACTTTCTGCCGTCTGACTTTTACGCTTGTCCAGTTCTCAGGGCTCATCGGATTTATCTTCTTTCTGGAGCTGACGGCGGCTGTGCTAGCCATCGTGTTCCAGGACCCGTTACGGGAGTGGATCAGTGACTTCTTTCTGACCAATGTGAAAGCCTACAGAGATGACATCGACCTGCAGAATCTCATTGATTCCCTGCAGAGACTGGTAACGTTCATTCATTGGCTTCTCCTTGATACTGAGTTCAGAAAGTGTTTGATTTTTAGATCATTTGAGATTTTTTTTTTTTTTTTGCACAAAATGTTGTGTTTGGGTGTATGTTTTTGGGTGTATGTGTTTAAAAGACAGTACAGACAGTTCAGTTTTACAGTTGAATAACTAGAGGTTTTGATTACACCATGACCACACCAGGTTTCCATGTTAAATATATTTTATCGATGTTATGTTATTTGCTCACTGTAAAGTCACTATAACCATAAACTCAGCGCTGCAATGATCACTGCTGAACTGCATGATAGGACTGTCAAAACTGTGCCTATTCCTTTATTTTCTTTATGTTCTGAGACAAATGTTCCACTTTTCCACTGTGTATTTAAAAAAAGCTTGTCTAATTGTTCTGGTGGTATGAGATATTAGATACACAGAGTACAGTAATCAGAGCTGAAGCTGATAACAGTAAGGGAATGTGTTGTGGTGTTTTTGGGCTTATCAGGGTGGGAGTACTTTCCACCAGTGTTTCCTCCTCTGAGGCAACCCATATTCTGCTGGTTCTCCAGTATAAACAGGCCAACTGTGGCAGAAGCACCAGTGAACCTCCTGCATTTTCCTGATCTTCACACAAGGCTGTTGTTGAGAAGTGAATGCAGTAATATTAATTTTTTTTCTTTCTTAGAACCACTGCTGTGGAGCCAAAGACCCCAATGACTGGGACATGAACGTCTATTTCAACTGTTCCCAGAGTAACCCCAGCAGAGAGAGGTGTGGTGTGCCATTTTCCTGCTGTGTTGGCGACCCAGCTGTAAGAGCTTTCATACATACTATAATTGCACTGCAGTCACTAGAACATTGTAATTACACAATAATTATTCTTACGTTATAATCACTCGGGCATTATAATTACACTATAATCATATAATACTCCTAACATTATAATCATTCTGACATTATAATCACACTACAGTCACTCTGGTATTATAATCACAGTACAATCACAACAACATTATAATCACTCTGGCAGTATAATCACCCTGTAGTCACTGTAATATAATCATCACATGGTAATCGCTCTTGACATGATAACCTCTCTGACATTATATTTACATTATAATCACTCTAATGTTTAAAACACTATAATCACTCATGTTTTAATCACACTGTAATTACTCTGGTATTATAATCGCCTTATCCGGGTTTATAATCACACTGTAATCCCACAATAATCACTAACATTATAATCTCTCCAACATTATAACATCTCTGACATTATAATCACACTACAATCACTGTTATGATCACAATACAATCACTCTAACATTATAATCACACCATCACTCAAAACACAATGATCACTTGTGTTCGCTCCAACAGTATGACTTTAAAATCACTTGAACATTAGAATTGCTTCAGCATTATAATCACACTATAATTACACAAACACTATAAGAACAACCAAAGCTGGAACTCACTAAAAATGGCATATTTTATCATTATGGTCATCATAACACTTCATTCCTCATAACATTGTACTCGATAATACTGTAATGCTCTAAAGCAGTGATGAATCATTAAGTCTAACAGAGGCAGTACTGACAGAATAAAGCATGCGGGGGGATGTTTCTGTTTTTACTGAAGTGTCCACTCTGTTTACTTTTTGAAGTGAATTTTTACTAGAGTTCCACTCTGTCTATGTTCTTTAGCCAGACTGCGTTTACGTTGAACGTTTAAAAAATGAATTGAATTTTCAGACATTTTTGCTACTTTTGTTTGAGTTGAAGACCATTAGCATGTAAACAACCACATTCTTTAAACATTCTTGTGTGTGTGTGTTGCTAAGTGCTATATGTTGGATTTCTGGGCCCGCATTGTTTGTTGTGTTTCTGAGCCTGTATTGTGTGTTGAGTTTGTGGGATTGCTGTTATCACTTATGCTTGTAATAAAGGTTTAACTGTTTCTGCAGGACTCTGTTCTGAACACGCAGTGTGGATATGATAGCAGAGTTTCGGGGAATATGGTAGAAGTTTCAGTTTCATTTATCTTTTTTTGGATTTGTGAAATGTTCTATGTAAATAAACTGGGTGAAGTTTTTTTTATTTGCTTTTGCTTTTGCATTTATTTTGTTTCTCTGCTTACAGGATAAATGGTCCAATACAATTTATATTAAAGGATGCATCCGGGCTTTAGAGGACTGGCTTCCTCGAAATATTTACATTGTGGCCGGAGTCTTCATAGTCATCTCACTGCTGCAGGTACAGACATACTCATTACATTAAGGTTCAAAGTTACTTTATTGTCATCAGCAGCTGTGAACACATACATAGTGTGATAAGGGAACGTTTCTTCATGGACCAAAGAGCAACATAAAGCAACATTCAACAAACAATACAATAAATAGACACCACAACAATGTAACGGTATAGAGTGAACGGGAGATAAACCTTCCAGAGTGACTAGTTTTGCACCATAAGGATATTTCAGGAGGCAGTTAGCAGCAGTTAGTGCAAGGAATGATAGAAACAATACAATAAATATTGTGTGTGTGTGTGTGTGTGTGTGTGTGTGTGTGTGTGTGTGTGTGTGTGTGTGTGTGTGTGTGTGTGTGTGT
>JBBPCZ010125120.1:0-25194 GCA_037974445.1 Brycinus macrolepidotus | reverse complement strand
CAACACACTCTGAAACACAAACAACACACTCTGCACCACACACAACACACTCTGAAACACAAACAACACACTCTGCATCACGCACAACACACTCTGCATCACGCACAACACACACTGCACCACACACAACACACTCTGAAACACAAACAACACACTCTGCATCACGCACAACACAAAGAGAAACATGTAAACATGTAAAATTGACTGATTGCCTTGTAACTATAGATATTGTTTGTGTGCATGCTGTTGCAGTTAGTAGTGAGACGCAATGGGTAGCACAGCAAGAAGGTCCTGGGCTCAATTTCAGTTTCTATGTGGAGCTTTAATGTTCTCCCTGTGTCTCTGATTTCCTTCCACAGTCAGGTCATTTGGAGATGCCAAATTGCCCCCAGGTGTGAGTGTGCATGTTAATGTGTTTGACCGTGTGTCTACCCCGTAATGTACTTATGACCTGTCCAGGGTGTTTCTCTGCCCTAGTTAAGGACAAGTGGCTCAGATAATAAATGGATGAATAATCACCAGCTAAAACATCATGATTGTGAAGGGCCTAATCATAAGCCTGTAGATCAAAATGTCTTTAAAATTATATAAAAAAACAGACCTGTCTAAAACAGGTGTGCCTGACCATTTGACTTTTAGTGTATGCATATATGATGGGTTTTATGGCATCAGAAAAACAACGAATTCAAAGTGGACCATTTTTTTAACTTTCCATCATAGTGTTCCTGGACTAGTATCAAATCCAGTTTTCCAAAATATTGGTGCTTTAAAGAAAACAAATCTAACATTGTACCATCCCTAGTCTTCAATATGTTACTTTAAGTCTAGTAGTACTTACTGTGCATCGTTAAGCCATCTAACTGAATTAGGTATTGACTGCTCGTTACTTTATAAACCGAGTTTTTCATGAACGTGAACAAATGATTTAGGATGTCCCTAGTGCATGTGGAATTTTCCTGGTTTGTTAACTGAAACCCTCAGTTCCAGCTCCCCCGTCTTCAGTCCCGACCGTGACGCCAGACACACAGCTCTGAAAACAGCGCTCTGATTGGTGAGAGGAATCTCCTCTTAGAGCTCCACTGTCTCCCCATCGAGCTCATGCCCAGGCTCCAAGAACAACACTTGGCAGGGCTTTAGTCTGCGGTGAAGAGACAGGAGCGCCCCTGTATGCGCTGAAAAGAGAGCCCGAGTGGGCAAAAAAAGCCCAGACTGTTCTTGGCACTCTCTTACTGTCAAGGATCCCCTCAAATGTCCCCTAGATTCAGTTAATCATCAAACCGAAGCAAGAGAAATAAGCAACACTAAAAGTGAATGCAACTTAAGTTGCGCTGTTATTAACAGAGTTTGCATAATAGTCAGTAACAAACCAGAGTTGCAAGTAACAAGCCAGTGCAGGCAAGTCTCAGCTCAGGTCTCAAGTCGACGCCCAAGTCCTAAACAGATCAACTTGCATTCTTCCGTAAATTTAAGGGCGTTTCAGCACTCAGCACTTAAAAGGATGGCACCAGTAATAAAGTCCATTCAATGATGGCAGTATAATGATTGTCATATACCGTTGCTGTTTTAATTAAACCTTGTATCTCCATTACTGCCTTCGAAAACATCAGCTGACCTTTACATTGGGTGAAATTTTCATTATGAAAGGACCAGTTGTAATGGTTTCATGACTTGTAAAATACTCTTTTCACATTCACTTCCATTGTAAAGTTTTTTTCTTTCTCCTGTAAAGTTACCTTTTTGAAGATGTGAGGTTTTGTTTCAGCAGCATACACATTGGAATAAACAATGAGTAGCCCAACTACACATGAAAGACAAAGTCAACAGTTTTCAAAGTACTATTAACCTTCACAATCATTCAAAAAGTCACAATATATGATCATTTTAATCATTTCGGGATCATGTTTCGAGGCCTTTCATAATTTGTCATCAAATTCATCATGTGACTCAAGGACTGATAATTAAGTAACTGAATTACTGTTTTGTCTAAATGCCAGGTAGAATTTTCAAAATGTAAAAAATGGAAATATGAGGTTTTATTCTTCCAGTGACAGCAAGTAAAGCCTAAACTGGTTATTACAGTTCCTCTGAATCCAGTGTGTTGCAGGAGAAAGCAGTTCTGTAGTATTCAATGTGGAATACGGTCTGTGGTTTGAGGGTCTGACCTGGCTTGCTGTCAAAAGACATTTTAGAGGGCAGCCATTAGTGGGTACTGCAGTTCATGCACAGGAAACACTCTCCTAAAGGAAATTACATTTTCAGAGCCTAATCTCAGCTCTAAATTGATGTTGCCATCACTTGCTTGGGCTGATGGAGAGTGACTGCTTATGATGCTGGTGGAAATGGAAGAGGAATCTCTGCTGAGGTCCAGCTCATCTAGAATGTAGGATCAGTACCACCAGCCCAAAACCTATTGTAAGTGTGCTTGAGCAAAACATATCAGGATAGTGAAATGATGTATTGGTATGGTTAAGGACAATACCTATTTGGAAACATGGGGTACTACTGAAACAGTCTGAATCAAGTTTTTGAACCTCTAGAGAAACGCACCCCAAAGAGAAACGACCCGCTATATGAGTTTTGTGCTTCAGTGCGTAAACATCAGTTAAACTCAAGTGCATTTTATAAAGCTGGGCCTCAGATGGTCAGCAGTTGCTACAAAAGACCACATGTGTGGGCAGAGCATGGAAAGCTCAGTTGTGGACTGTGCTTGGAGTTGAACTTGGTTTTAAAAATAAGGCAGAAGCTTTAAAACCCCGTGAGTGAAACCTGCTGAAGCCATGAATCCAGATAGACTTCCATATAGAGCTATATTTAACAGGCTGACAGTCAGATTAGGTTTTGTTGATTTGTTTAAGGAAAAATAACATTCTCTAAAGGGATCAGACTTAAATAAGCATTCTCTGGCATTTTCTGCAATTTTTAGTGTTTCTGTTTATGTGCTGAGATGAACATACTGGAAAAGATAATTTAATGAAACATAAAGCACATGGTACAGTGGCTTGCAAAAATATTCAACCCCCTTAAAAGTCATCATAATTTTCTGGATTATTAAACATATATACACAGTTTTCCTCAAACAACATTTCTGTTGAGAACTCTATTGCTCCAGTATATTTTCAAAGCTAAAATAGGTTATTTGTCTACCAACATGAAAAGATAAACATAAAAAACTGAAATATGCTGTTTGCAAGTCTTGCTTTGGAAGCTCCAGGTTTACAAAATTAATCACAAAAAGCACAAAGGCACTTATTTGACCATAATTAAACAGAATTAGGTGCCACTCGTGAGTCTTTAAGTAAGGTTTTCTCTTTGGATATAAAAAGCATCCTTTGTAATGGCCATTGTCTTTGTTTTAAAAACACTGCAAAAATGAAGACAAAGAAGCATTCTGCTGGTGTGAGAAACAAAATGATTTGAATGCACAAGGAAGGAAATACCAAAAAATATCACTGCTATTATCAGAAAGTGGAAGGTTCATCACAGCAACCAGACCCTCAAAACTAAGCACCAGAACAAGATGTTGACAAGATATTGAGGCTACTAAAATTCCAACCATCACTCTCAGAAATCTGCAATGTTCTTTGGCTGAAACTAGAGTGAAGGTGCATGGGTCAACAATAGAGAGCTCTCTATAACACAGGCCTCCACCGGAGCATAGTAAGAAAGAAGCCATTCCTTAGGAGGGTTCACACAGAAGCATGAGAAAGACCCACTTAAAGTTTGAGAGAAGGTTTTATGGTCAGATTAGACCAAAATATAACTTTTTGGCCAGTTTTCAAAAGGTATGTGTGGCACAAAACTAACACGGCCCATGCCTCAAGAAACACCAAACTTATGGTGAAATATGGTGGTGGCAGCATCAGGCTGTAGGGATGCTTTTCATCTGCAGGGGCTGGGAAAAAGGAGATGGACACAAATACAACACAATATTGCATTAGAACTTGTTCCAGTCTGCTATAAACTTATGGCTTATGGTGAAGATTCATCATTCAACATGGCAATGATCCTAAGCGAAAGCATCCAAACCGACACTAGGATGGCTCAAAACAGAAAGGTGAATGTTTTGAAATGGCCAGGTCAAAACCCTGACATTAACTCTATTGAGAATCTGTGGCAGTATTTGCAATCTGCTCTCCAGAGGTGCCACCCTACCAAACTAAGGAATCTGCTGAGAAGAATGGGGACAAATCACTCCTGAAAAATGTGCAAAACTGGTACATACTTACCTCAAAAGAATTACAGCTGCTATTGGAGCAAAAGCTTTCTCTACAAAGTATAAATGTAAACTCTATATGAGTTTTTTTCTTTTTTTCAAATATCTGCAGAAAAATGTTTTATTTAAACTTTGGAAGTGTATTGTTACAGCATAAGAGTTCACAGTAAAACACTGAATGAAAAAATGTGTGTGCAAATCTTTTGTAATCCAGAAAATATGATGACTTTTAAAGGGGTTAAATTCCTTTGTAAGCTACTGTAGCCTTCGTGTTCCTAACTGGTAGGTGGAATTAGACTTGCTCCTTTGTTTCTATATGAATGTTTTATTTTCGACACCTTAAGCCCCTCCACGTTTCTTTGTCAAGGCTGATGTAAGACATGCATTGTTAAACTGGGTAAGAAAAGAATACTCATGGCATTGTGAGTTGACAAGTGGTCAGAAGACCATTTGACAAACCTGTCAGTCTGTTGATGACCTGCATGCTCAACACCTCTGTATTCATCAGGGCCTGGAATGTGCATCTTCCAGCTATAATGTAGCCTGTGGGCAGAGAACTGGAACACCATCTCCATTCACAGGCCTTGCATGGCCAAGCTGACCCGCAGACTGAGCTGTCACCACTTCAGTGGAAAGAGTCTGCAGGGCAGCAAGTCACGGGGAACTGAAGCTTTTCTTTAAAGGACCTATAAGGGGCTGCTGAAATGGCACCAGAGTCATTCCTTGGTCTGCCTCTGCATTGACTAATACAGAGCATGATGAGCATGTACATGTGATTATGTTTAGTCTTATATTGCTGTTATTTTAAGATTCAGGACTTTAACACTCAACACTCTTTGGAGTTGTTTAGCAAGAAAGTCAGATATCTAAGAAAGGCATTATAGAAAGGAAGTATGAGGAAAAATCATTTTTTAAAGTTTGCTAGAGCTCTGAGGCCATTGTATCTGAAAAGCACTGAAAGGTTACACCCCACCTGATAGCATCATGCAAATTACATGTGCTGTCAAGTTGTTGATCTCAAATAGATTTGCTTATTGTTTCCGATGCTGTATGTCATACTGTTACTGCTAAAAAAGGATATAACTACATTTCAGGCTTCAAGATAGATATTATTGTTTTTAGCTATTTGCTGCAGTCTTTTGTTTATTTTTTTCTGTGTCCAGCCCTGCCAGCTAGCTAAGTCTTTACACATCTCACAACAGCACAGCCTCAGCGGCGCAAACCCAGTGCAAGGAACTGGTCTGCCAAGAAGGTGAGGGGCCAGTTATTAACACCTGGACCTTGTTTCCTGCTCATCATTATCTCTTTAAAACATTCAGGACTGCACTATACCCCTTTCATTTCGCCACTCTTGTTTAATCACAGTCGCCATGACTATTGTCATCATCATTACCGCTGCCATTGTCATTGCCGTTATCACTGCTGTTATCATTACCATTACCATTACTATTACCATTACCTTTACCATTACCATTAATATTACCATTACCTTTGCCATTACCTTTGCCATTACCATTGCCTTTGCCACTGCCACTTCCACTGCCATTGCCATTGCCATTGCCACTGCCACTGCTATTGCCATTGCCATTGCCATTATCATTACCATTATCATTATCATTATCATTGCCTTTGCCATTGCCATTGCCAGTACCATTACCATTACCATTAATATTACCATTACCTTTACCATTACCATTAATATTACCATTACCTTTGCCATTACCATTACCATTGCCATTGTCATTGCCGTTATCATTGCCATTATCATTACCACTGTCACTGCTTTTGACATTACCATTGCATTACCATGACCATTAATATTTCCATTACCTTTACCATTACCATTAATATTGCCATTACCTTGACCATTACCATTAATATTACCATTACCTTTGCCATTATCATTGCCATTTCCATTGCCATTGCCATTACCTTTACCATTTCCATTACCATTACCACTACCATTACTATTACCACTACCATTACCACTACCATTACCATAACCATAAATATTACCATTGCCATTACTATTGCCATTACCATTACAATTAATATTACCATTACCTTTACCATTGCCATTAATATTATCATTACTTTTGCCATTACCATCACCATTGCCATTACCATTATTACTGCCATTATCATTGGCATTACCATTACCATTACCCTTACCATTTCCATTAATATCACCATTACCATTGCCATTACCATTACCATTTCCATTAATATTACCATTACCATTGCCATTATCATTACCATTTCTATTAATATTACCATTACCATTGCCATTACCATTTCCATTAATATTACTATTGCCATTGCCGTTACCATTGCCATAACATTAAACATGACATTACCATTGCCATTACCGTTACCGCTGTCACCACTTTTGCCATTACCATTGCCAATATCATTGCCATTGCCATTATCATTACCGCTGTCACCACTTTTGCCATTACCATTACCACTGCCATTATCATTATAGCCATCACTGCTTTTTCCGTTGCCATTACCATTGCCGTTACCATTGCCATACCTTTTAGTTACATTTTCATTTTATCTCTTTAGTTGTGATTCATGTGGTGTCTTTTTGTTTAATAGTCTGCAAAAGCATCTTCCCTTGTTAGTTGGTCCCCTTTTATTACAGTATGAACACTGTGAAAGAGGAACTGGGTGTTACATCAGGAAAACAGCTGCTCTTAACCCTCCTGGCAGACAAGTATTTTTCCTTCAGAACAAGAGAATGGTGTGAAATCTGGAGAAATGGAATGCTAGCACTGTGACAGTGATAATGAGTTGTAAATTTACAGCGTCTGCTGGGTGAAATGTCTCTCCCTGAGCACCATCTTGAGTTCTCCTTCACTCTGTGTGTTCTGACATCAATCACTGCATCCCTGAGGAATCTGGGAAAGAAACTAGAGCTGTTTTCGTATCCTTTCTCCTCTTGTCACCGACTTCTCAAAAAGGCCTGCTACGATCGTTTTTGTTTGACACCCTCCTTTTCCAAAAAAAAATCTGTTGTCCTGACACTTTTGTTTGCTTTTCTGGCTCGATTCTGTGTCTACAGACTTGGAGAGTTTTGCCTGCATCTTCATACATAAAGCTTGGCCAAGAATTTTGGATGTTCTCCAGTTTCACAAAAGGATTATTGGCAGTACCAAAAAGACTGATGTGAATAAAAGCTCAGTGTGACAGCTCTTCCCAGGAGAAATGAACATTATTGCATCTTTGGCAGCTTAATTAACTTTGGGAATATTTTCTCAAAATGAATAATTGCTGCTGGATGTGATCACACTGTGCTAATGCTTGATATTAACTTTAAACCAACTTTCATTTGGTACACTACTCATTTTTGAGACCTTTAATTCACCCCTGTTTCAGAACAGTGACTATTTTAGTTCATTTTTATTTATAGTTCCTCTAATAATGGATGTCTCAAAAAATGGCATATGCAGTATGTCCAAATGTTTGTAGACACCCCTTCTAATGAGTGGATTTTAGCTCCTTCAAGCGGCGCCCATTACTGACATGTTTGTTCAGTTGTATTACCCACATACATCTTATACAGTTGTGTGCAAAAGTGAACATAAATACATGTCATCCGTAAACAATATGTTTCTGCACACTTTAATGCACAGAATGTGGCCTGTGTAAAAGTTATCACACATTTTATATTTGACACATAATTTTCCAACATGTTAAATAGAAACTGTGCAGTAAAATTTGCAGAACATCTTAATATTTAAGTTCATTTCCTGTAGAGGATGTGGTAGCTTATTTTTTAGAGCAGGATGTAGAGCCTAAGGTTACCTTGACCAATGCAGTAGGCTATAGAGCAGTAGGACTGCATTTTCTGGAGGCATTCAGTAACTTTGTAATGAGTTAGAGTTATACTTCTGATCCAGAACTACTAGTGCTCTTGTGGTGGAATGCAGTAAAACCCTCACATCAATGTTCCAATATCTAGTGTAAAGTCTTACTAATGAGGGTGAACAGGTGTCTACAAACTTTTGGCAATATGGTGTCCATGATCATACGAAATGTATAATTACACCTGTAAAAATATTCCAGCAGTTTTCATTTCCACTACAGCTCCCAAATCCTTGGTTTACTATATCACTGTATATCTCACCGAAGTGGATTCTGCAGACTTCCACCTCCTATGGAGCTGTTGCCATCTGTATATTCAGAGTAATGAGAGGAAGGAAGGAAATCAAATGTCTGGAATGATCAAGCCTTTTTCAGATGCAGTCTTTTCAACAGACTGCATCTGCTCATCCGTGCTGCCATCACACCATGTAAATCACATCTAGAGAACACACTTGGATTTCCTGTTCATGTAACATTGGATGTACCCTTCAGCTAAGAAGTCCTTTATGGAACCAAAAGTGGTTCTGCTATGGCAGTGGTTTCCAAACCAGTCCTGGAATGCCACCCCCCCCCATCCCCTGCACATTTTTGTGTTTACGCACCCACTCAACTGAAGAACATCTGGGTAATCAACTGATTAGTTGAATCAGCTGTGTTGGGAGCAGGGAAAACGCTGAAATGTTCAGGGCAAGGGATACTCCAGGACCGGTTTGGGAATCACTGTTCTGTGGCATCACTTCTTTTTTGGCACCTTAAATTAGTTCATTTAGTCCATTCTGCCCTTTACATATGTGCATGCTGTCCATTTAGAGTTCCAAATACTGTATTCAACATACTGTATATTACAATACACCTTTGAAGGTTTCAAATCAGATTTAAATCTGACTGACAGTTGTGACAGAGGGAATCTCTGTTATTTACAGTATTATTGTCAAGCTGCTTATGCCTGCTAGACTTTACTAAAGTATATTCCATTGACAATTTGCAGTATATTTACAACATATTACAATTTATTCAATTTTCCTAAAATTCCTTATGAATTATACATTATCCGTATATAAAGGTGCCGATTTTGTAATGTAAAAGAATAAATAAATGAATGAATAAATAGATCCTACATAACTATGTGGTTAAATGTTGACAGATGTTTTTATTAGCAACTTTTATGTTGAAACATATGCTCTGGTTGGAGTTGTTTTTTAAATTCTAATACTGGACATGTTTGTGGTCTAGGAGTAGAAGTGAATTCTGCCATCAAATGCTAATTGTTGTGTCACAGTCAGGCAGTGTCACAGATCTTTCAGTAGTGATAGTGTTGAGAAATTTTAGATATCTCTTGTCCCCCTATCGGTCACCACATCATATTTAAATATTATTCCACCTGGATAGGGTAAATAAAAAAGGGCCTTAGGAGGATCCTTTTAAATGAAAGAGAATGTGGGGAATCTGAAGCAGAATTGCTTTTGTGTGGAAGACTTTAGAGCCTGAGCTTGTAGTGTGCAATAACACACAACATCATGCTGGTCATGTGCATCGCCATGATCTATGACCTACTGTACAGTTTGCGGTTTGTTACAGTAGTCATTTGCAGGCCTTTGTATCTTAACCTGGATCTTAATGTGTGAACATTATAAGGCCATACATTATCATATAATACCAATAATGAGGTTCGTTTCACTGCTCAGATGGATGCAAAGTAGCAGTAAATTAGCTTTGGATGGTCATCAGAGCCTGTTGGTTTACTCAGCATGAAACTACATTACACTTCAATAGCCCGAGCATAATCTACCTTTTGCGAGATATATTATTGCCTTATAACTGCCCTTTCCCTGGCAAGGGTGTTATCAGTCTTATGATTGAGGAGCTACACTCAACCCATCTCTGCTTACATTGAAAGGCATGATTGAGAGAAATGAGAACAGATTACAAAGCAGAGTTCCATCCTCCTTTATTCTGTAATTGCTAGCTCAAGGCTTTTTTGTATCCATCCATGCAAATGAAACACAAGCCAGCAAGGGGGGCTAATTGAGCATTAAATGGGAAACAAATGCCGGCAGACACTAGACCTCATGTCTGGCTAGGCGCTACATGAATGAACCTTGAGAAATACAGATTGGCATTCGGGAACCAGTCTCCTGTTGAAGTATTTGGAACAATTGGCGAGCTATTTGAGAGGATATGAGGCCTTGGCAATGACTTCTCTCTGTATGACTGTAAATCTGATTGTAGCTGTGATCAGCAGACCACATAGATTAAGCTGGCGTGTATTACTTCATATATGTGTGTGCCATGTTTTGTTCATTACTTTTGACATTGCCCAATTTCCCCCTCCTGTGAGGTGCACTGGGAGCTATTTAGTCCTGGCCTGTTTTTACCATCCTCTCAAGGCCACTGGCGCTCTGCAGTGCAGCTAATAGATGCTATCTCCTGCCCCTCTGGCCCTGTGATCACTGTCTCATTACTATCATACTCTGGTGTCTGAGCAGGCACTGGGCCTCTTTGTGTTTTACCTGGGGGCCAGCCAAATAAATATAAACCTTAGGATGCATTAGCTGTCAGAGTTGCCAGCTTGCGGGCCTTGCAGTATATTAGCCTCTATTACTATCGATGGGGAGAATGAAGACTGGTGGCATGCTCCTTTAGCTTTAGCAGTAAATTGCCAAATTGTATCACTATATTTCACATGGCGCTTTATTGCTGTAATTGTATTCTGTCACATTTATATCTAAATCAAAATAACATTTAGTTCAGGATTATGAAAACACCAGCTGCCTTTTATGGGTGAACATATGATAAATGGGCCAATAGAAATATTGCTACATAAAATATTGCTACATTAAAGTATAAATATTTATTCTTTCTTCTATCAAGTTGCCATTGCAGAGATATGACACTGATGATATACTGGACAGGCAATAGAGTTTGTTAGTGCTTTGAACAGAATTCCGGTCCGAGGACAATAAATCAGATGCTGCTGCATTCAGTCAGGTTCACTTATCAAATATAGGTGGTAAAAATGAAGGATTGTGTAAAAAGGATGCGATTGGTGAAAGGGAATGTTCAGGTTAGAAAAAGCTGACATTGTGATTTTACATGATTGCTTGTGCCTTTACATTTTTACAGTCATTGTATAAATTATGGGTTGTCAAGATTAAATCATTAAAATTGATTACTCCAATACAATGCATGTTCTTAATAAATGTACTTTTTGAATTTGGATGATAAAGAGGGTATCTGCAGGTCATTATAAAGCCTTATTTAGTTTCAATTCTGTCCACAATGGGAGGACTTTATTAGAACTCAAGTAGCTATAGTGAGCATCACTGAAAGAGAGGAAACACACACTAGCAAGATCTGACTAATGCACATATTTTTGTGGTTACACATGTCCTGTATATAAATTAAAATGTTTCAGATTGTGTGTTTATATTTGCTAGATACATACTATTTGTATTTGCTTATTTTCATAATCTATAATTGTTTTTATATAAGCAGTAAGTCACCATAAAAGACCCTTGAATATGGTAAATCCATGTTAAGACTTATTTATTTGGCTGTCAAAAATACTTAAATTGATGACAGTTTGCACATCTTTTCATAAGGCAAAAATGTGGCATAATTTTATTTGCCCCCTAATTGATTTTTGCAAACTTTCAAAGGTGACGTGACCGATCACTGTCAGCTCTGGTGGAGACACTCCAGCTGACGGATCAGCTGTGTCCCAGTTACCAGAACTTTGTTTTTGCCCTTTGCTTTGTCATGGATAGTGTTAGCCCCTGCAAATGCAGCTCAAACTGGCTTACAGACATCTGAGCTGTGTGCTAAAGCTGTCCAGCTTCTGAATGAGATGCTGGAATGCTACACGCCACTTCCACTTCTCCAAAAAGGAAAGCAGCCTACTCAGTCACTGTTGGATCATGTTGTGAGATGCAAAATATCTTTTTGAACAACATGGCAAAATTTCAAACACATTCCAAAAAATCCCGTTTCCATGTAATTTGTTTGTATCATGTCACAATAAAGTAAAATCTGTAAAGATGTTAAGGCTGTTGGATCAGCAAGAATGTAGTTAGTGAGTACAGAACGCTACTATGTGTGAGTAGTCTGGTGTTACTGGGAGATCAGAAGAAGCAGGTCATGCAGGCTCTAGGTTTTTCTTCAGACAGATGGTATCAAGATGCTGGGACTTCTTCTTTCGCTCACCTGTGACTAAGTAACTGTGTTTGCTTTGAAACCTGCCGCACTGCTCTGATCTGGCCATGAGCTCCACTCCAACCTCAGCTCTTCATATTGAGCTGTTTAAGATGAGCTAAACCCCATCTTCAGCATTCTAGCCATACCATCTATTGACTGGAGCAGATTCACAGACATTAAAGTGGGGGGCATTTTACCTGTTCTGTAGCCACTGGTCACAACTGAGATCATTACTAGTGGAGCAATTAAGCGTTATTGGCTTGTTTGGTGTCCTTACTTTATTTTGCACTGGAGCAACTAGTCTAACACATTTTAGCTAAATATTAATGGGAATTTATGTAGCCACTATTAGATCTATCATCACACACAACTGCATTTAGTTGCTGAGGACCTGAGAATAGACTTGCTTATGTGGTTCCTGGTGGAATTTCACAACTAAAAACAGCCCTACTGGCCTTTTTGAAGCCTAAAAAACATCTTTTCTGTTTTGGATTGAAGACATGTGACACTGGCCCACACTGCTCCACCTTCAATCAAGTCATGAAACAGAAAAGTTTTGTTGCCTCTATTTTACATCTTTTTTCAAACAAAAGCCTTTTTACCAACACAAGTTTTCATCCTCATTCTTCTCCCCTCGAGGGATCTCTTCAGATTCTTTTCCATCATCACTGCTGAAGATTTATGTGAACCTAAAGGGCCTTGCTGCTGTCTGTGGTAGCCTCTCATGGATGATTGTCTGCTTGTGATACTTAACAGCTGTCCTCGCAGCTTGTAAGCCCCTATAGTCACTCATACCACAACATAACATATGCATTTATGAATTTGGCAGACCTCCTTTTCCAGAGTGGCTTACAATTTCAGTCATATTACAGATGCAGGCAATTGTAGCGTTAGGAGCGTGTTGCCCAAGGACCCTTGCTGGTGTAGCAGGGTTTATTTGCCCAGGTGGAGGAACTGAATCTTAGTCTGCTGCGCAAAAGGCAGCAGTATTAACCAATTTTACCACTGCACTACACCATCTGCTCTGCTGCTAGTCTTATCAGGCCTTCCAGTGGAAACACACTCCAGTGCCTCCAGTGCAGAGGAAGTGAATAAAAGCTACAGTAGATAAAGACTGGCACTGTGAATAGGGTCATATAAGCCCATTTGTGTGGTATGGGGTGTTTGTGTGTGGGTGTGTGTGTGTGAGTGAAAGAGAGATTGAGAGAAAGAGTGTGTATTTGGGGGGACAGATGTTATGCTCCTTGTCCCATGGTGTATCTGTGTATTTGTTTGATATGTGTCTATATGTGACTGTATGTCCGATATATGTGTTTGCGTGTGTGCTTTTGGTATGTAGAGAATGGGACGAGGTGGAGCTTTCATCAGTTCATCTCAGCATGGTTATACGTGACTATGTGAGACTACACGCTGGCTGTTGCCTGCACAGGCTTTAGGGCTGGAGGTGATGACTGAGGCAGGACTGCAGTACAGTGGACAGAGACTCCTTTTCAGCACTTACACTGAAATAAGATATTGGCTGCGAATAAAGAGGAAGAATTTTTAACTGAAATCTGCCGTCCATACATCACACACTGTATGAGTTATGTGGTATTATATGGAGCAGCTATGCTGAATTTGTCATAGAGGCTCATCTAGGCAGCAAGATTTAAACCCTGTGAATGTGGCATGAGTTATTACTGCGCTTTACTGCATTTACTCCCCAGCATCTGCATAAATGAACCTAGTCTCTAAACAAGACGTTCACAATTCCTGTGTCCTTCCTTTCGTTTTCACTGCTCTAATGGCCAGGAGGCCACAAATTGAACCTCCATCAGGAATAGAAATGTTACATCATAAAATTACATGAGCTCTTTAAGTCGATAGGGATTTTCCTTCTTGTAGTTCAGGCCCATTTCTGCATTGAAGTTTTTGAGAGTGGCCATTGTTAGCAGTGCCAGAGATTTGAAAGCACGGCGAGTAGAGGCATGTCAGAGAAGCTGAATGTGCATAGGGGAAGGATGGAAAGTTCATTAGGAACCACCTCACTAAATCTCCCTCGTGACCTGTGGGGGTTAGGTGGGATGAATTGTGAGTTTAGTTACATGGGAATTGCTCTGTTTCACCCAACAAACATCCATCTGAAATCTCATAGGTATTCTGTCTGTGGCTCGTGTGTAACAAGGCAATGTGGTCATTAGAAGTCTTTTAATGCTATTAATGTTACAGCCTCTGCAGGCCTGGGCCTTGTCAGATCATTTTTGATGCAACACATAATAGAGCTAGAGGTTTTTTAGCTTCTGTTGGGTTTCTCAGAATAAGCGAGTAAATGTTTTTGCTTTTCATCCCAAAATGCAATTTTATGATAACTACAAGATACTTGCATGTCGGAAATCTGATACCATTCTGTCTCCTGTAGCAAGATTGTGGGGACACTAAAGGGTCAACTGGGGCTGTTACTTTACGCAGCCTTTGAAGGCCTTGGCTATGTCCCAATTGGCTAAAGTCTTGGCTACGTCACAGATATATTAATAGGTAACAGAAATATTAACATATATTAATATTTGTATGTTTCTTGGAATAGAGCTGCTGCTGTCTACTGTCTGACTGAAACTCACTGGTTAACCTGCTGCTCATTTTCAGTCAGTGACATATGTTGGACGTCCAGGCTTAGAGTAACATTTTTCATCACAAAATTGGTCCCACACAAGTCAAACCATGATTGGTTGATTTTATTGTCACATCTTAATTATGTTGGCATGTGTGTCTGACTCAATAACCTGAAGAAAAAAATCTGATTGGGTAATTTTCTGTTGGCCAGTAACCTTGTTATATAATGCTATACAAGAATTTAACCCTATTGTTTCCTAAAAAACTTCATTATGGAATAATAGTAGCACCGCACAAACACTATCATGATTCTATTAGGTGAAAATGAACAAAAAGTACAGAATTTTTTTCAAGGAGTGTATGAGGGTTCCCTTCTGGTGTATGTTATTGGTGTGATTGCAGAAGCAATCACACCATTGTTCTTCTTAAGTTTAATGTTTAATATTATTATTACTATTTATTTATTTATTTTTAACCACACAATCACCACAATTGTGATGTTACATTTTCACTACACCGACCTGGACTTTACTTATGTTTGTTTCACCCTGGAAGCATCCATTAGAAATCTCATAGACATTCTGTCTGTGTCCCTTGTGTAGCAGCAGCACAGGGTCATGAGATATGAACTGAGAATGTGACATCACTCAGCCCCTGTAGACCTAGGCCTAGTCCCATTATTCTGTCGTCATTTGTGCGATACATCATGGAAGCTGTTTGCAGAGCTGTGCCTTTATCAGGTTTCTCAAAGTAACTAATGTTGATGTAGGATCAGTCACTGTCTTTCACCCTGAAAACACAATTATAGGTTCACTGGGAGCTGATCCTAGATCAGCATTGCCTCTCTGTTCTGTACTGGCCCCGATGCCTCCCGCTGTCCTCAGCTGTTATGTTCTCTTTGATTAATAAATGTCATGTGAGCGACCAAAAGTGTTACTGTGTTCTCTGGTTTGTTTTTCTACATCCATCATTCACGTCATCTTTTGCTGAACTCTCTCTGCTTGCTGAACTGGAGAAGAAACATAGATGTCAGTGTAAGTGCATCGTCAGGGGCTGTAATTTATGTAGTGAGGACAAAGAGTCCATATACTGGAAAGGCTAATTTTCCTCACTTTTTTTCTTAAAAACTAAAGATTTCCATGTAGTGCGAAAAAACCAAGCCATGCCATCTACTCCAGTCTCCATCCATGGTGAAGACATAGGAAGATTTCAGACTGTTTTTAGAATGAGGTTCAGCCAGTCAGAGCTTAAGTCATTTACATATATTAGTCTTAAAGGCACTTTCAGAAAAAACAGCTTGTTTAATGCTAATGGATTAAGAAATTTTGGTAAATGTTTAGATGCTTGTTTTTGGTAAATAATCCAATTATTTAAACCATAAACAAACTTCAGGAGAGAAAATGAAATATAAGAAAATGTAGGATTTGGGCCATTTAAGCAATGCTGGGGCTAATAATGTATGCTTACATACTGCTGATATATACTGAAGAATGTTTGTCTGCTCTTTTTCACAGAGGAGGTGGATTTGAATCTTTTTACCCAAAAGGTGGACTTACTGAAGGACTTGTTCAGCCTTGTGCCAGAGAGTAAGAATGTGTCTCTGTATGAGGACGATGATGGATGTGCAGTGTTGGGTATCGGACTCTACTCCACTTTGACCCTGCCCACACAGCAGGCTTTTGGGACGAGGTGTGTCAGTGGGTTACAAAGAATGGTTTTCTAACTTACACAATTCTCCATTTACCCAAGTGGTACTTCATAAGTCATATTTAGTGTCTGAACCCTAATGGTCCATTCATGACGAGTGGGAATTTCCAGTTCAGAGCTACCTACTTCCCAACCTCACACGTCAGTAGCTGATGTTAAAAGAAATGGGTGATCATAGTAAGCTAGTGCTTATTTGGCTGCTGTGTCCACATAACAAGTTTACATTAAAATTGGTGCTGTTTGATTAGTGATTCATTTATTTTCAGAGTGGAGGTAGGCAACGGCAAATTACTGTTAATCCGTTGGCCAAGATGGAAGCACACAGAATGGTGTAACTTTACAATTATCCAAACATCTCTATTTATCAGGCAATATCAGTGGTGGAGTTAGGTAATGGCAACATGGGCAGCCACCCAGAGCAGCATCCTGCTGGGATGGCATGGGGCACTTGCACAAAAAATTTGAGAATGGTGACATTTCCATGTCTGGTTTTCTATCATCAAAGACCATCATGTCACCATGTGGGTCAATTAACCTTGTCTGAGTGGGCACCCTGATGAGCTTTGCAGGCTACTGCCTGGGAAGTTCACCCTCTTAGAAGTACAAGATGGGGAGGGGGTGGGGGTAGGCTGACCTCAGGTCTCCCCGCTGGAAGTCTGAGGTTGGGGGGCGTGAGAAACTATTAAATAGCGCCCCTAATGCAATTCGTAAAATTAGTCTCATTAGGAAATGCTACCAAATAAACCACAACTTACTCATAACTTATAGAGTATATGTAGTTTCACAGACATTCCATTTTATCATTAAGGATAATATAAAACCAGCCCCCACATTATGAATTGGTTTAGTTTTAACTTATTGTTAGCAATAGGGGAATGGTGTAGTAATTTGATACTCTTTTTTTATTTCAATTTACAGTACAGTTTGTTTCCATTTGTTTTTATCGCATCTCTTTTGATATTTGAGTTTGATTGTTGCATAGAATTTTATATTTATGTTATGTCTATTTATTTATGTTCCACATAGCAGCATAAAAATAACAGTTAGTGCAGAAAATGTGGGGTTGAAGAGCGTTTATGGCATTTGGCAGATACTGTTATCCGGAGTGATGTACTTGGATGCTTTTTGGTCTTCAAAGAAACATGCCCTTCACAATAACCTAGGCTTAAATTAGGGCTTGTTATGTATGTTAGTTGGTTTTAAGACACGAATATGTGGTCATACCTATTGAAGTGCCAGGTTATTACCCTAAGTGCTCACTTAACAAAATCATACACAAATAGTGACCATGGGCACCATGGTGTTCAAATAATTAAAAAAAAAAAAAAAGTCATGGACTTTTCAGAGTCCATAAACTTGCCATTTCCCCACTTGGTCTGAAATGCACTATAATGTATCTGACAGGCAATGGAAGTTTATTGTCACCATTTGAGCAAAACCTTCTAACTATACAAATGAAGGAAAAACAATCTTAACTTTTAAATGACAGGTCATGTAAAATATGTTTTTCCAGGTAATTTTGGACCATTTCTTGTTCCATTCATCTTGAAATTTTGACACAGTGTAAAGGGCAGTTGCTGTTTACAAATTAGCCAAAAAAGTAAAACAACAAGGTGGAGATGCAAGGTTTTGTTGGAACAGCACTGTTATAGGCTACCAATTAGTATCATGAAAACTGCATTCCAAAACTATTGCATACACAAGTTGTTCAGTAATCAAACAGACTTGCTTATTTAAAATCTATATAATATCTACACAAATGTTCATCCATACAGTATGTCATATAGTGTCAGAAACCACATGAGCTAGTCCGTTTCAGACTAAGTTTGAGGCAAGTGTGTGATGATTTAGCTGTGTGGTTTGGAAGGTGTTGGTGTGTAATTAATGACATTAGATGTCTTGGCCTACTGACTATTTTTAAAGTATTCCATTGTGTAAATCTGAGCTTCAGCGAATTATTGCTTTAATAACCGCGTTATATGTTTACAGTTTTTCGGATGAGTTCAGTGTTCTTCTTCAACTGCGGAGCTCACAGCAGGAGGACCGCAGTCTCCTGACCATTCTGGACTTCTACAATCAGGTGACACTTCAGATCCACTTAAGTCCTTCCAGTGTCAGCTTCATCACCGCCCAGCAGCGCGATTATGAGTAAGTCAGTCAAAGGAATTCTCTATTCAAAGCACTTCAGTCAAAGGAATTCTCCACCACTGTTTAAAGTAAATCTGTTGTATCTGAAGCGGCTGCCTATTGACTGTTATTCTAAAAGTTTTGAGTCAACAACTTTTGGGTTCTTTTCAAAATCTGGGGAAGTGTTAGAGATCATTGTATGGAGATGCAGCAGATGGAGACTTGGTTGCATGAAACTGAATTATTCCTTTAAGCTTTGCATCATTTATCGTGTTTGGTATGGGTGAATTATCTATAAAGTCTAATCTTTTAATATACACCTCTTTACCCACTTTTAATGGAACAAGTCAGATCTTTTTACACACATCTCCAGCCCTCTTAGATTATTATCCATTTAATGTTTTGTTTTCCACAGGTTTTTAGTACCTGGCCTGTCTGACTCGCAGTGGCACTGGCTCTCAGTAGGCGTCTCTTTTGAATACCTGGCCGTGTATTTGGACTGTGTGCTAGTGGAGAAAGTGAGATGGACCTTCCCTTACATGGGCATCACTACTGATGGCCTGCTGATGGTTGGGGGTATACTGGAGGGGTTTGAGACACCTTTTGAGGTAAAAATTTGGAACATTTGCCAAAAAGTCTTAACCTTATGAACATGTGTTTATGTACAGTCATTGTTATACAGCAGCACCTACAGGTGAAAGGTTCTTAATGTTTTTGCATATCAGATTGCTCCTTTGGGTCCTTTAGGTACAGATTAATCAGTTGTAAATACTGGGAACACCAAATGAGCTGATTGAACATTTAAAGGGCCTGTATCATGGAAAACTGAATTTTCCTCACTTCTTCTGACATGGTTTTTATTTGGTGATATCACAAAAAAACAACAAATTTACATAAATCCCCTTACTCATCCTACAGCACTTTAGCCCACCTGTTCTAATTGAAATGACAGGACCAGACTGCTTTCTGAATGTGGGACTATAGACCAGAGCCAGTCAGAACAGAGAACATTTACATATAAATTTACAATAAAACAGACAGTCATAAAGGGGTTAGAAGAGACTGATTATTTGTAAAAATTAATCATTCATGTTTTTAATATATAAAACCACACAAATGTCATAAGTGAACCTCAGAGATAAAATAAAACTTGAGGCTATGGCCCCTTTAAATTCAAGAGTGCTCTGAAATATACTCATGCTCAGTCTGTGACATGCCTAAAGGCCTGAAAAGGTGTGTTGCAGCATATACAGTATGGGATCTTTCATTTAAATATATTTTCTTCTGCTGTAGGACTGCATCTGAATAACATATGAGTCAAATATGTGCCTCTTATGGACCGTACATACTGAGCACGTTAGTGATATCAGCATCCTTTTACATAGACAAGATTAATGGTCAAACAGCTGGCCAGTCGTGCCTGATACAACCTGCCTTCTCAACCTAGGCCAGCGACATTCCTAACGATTTACTACAGCATCACATGAGATAGATAATGGTATCAAATTCGCAGTCCATCAAAAGCACCAGATACAGAGAGAAAGACTTAATGAATCAGACTTGACTGAAGTAACCCAGGATTTTGGTCTTTTTGGGTGTGGGTGGCTTACAGAAGTGATCGTGTTGTGTGATTTTGTGTTTACAGGGCGAGCTCAAGCAGGTGATGTTTCAAATGGGCGATGGCCAAGCTGCCAGCCGTCATTGCAGCCTCCACCGACCTGTGTGCGAAGTCCCTCCTGAAACACACCACAGGACCCAGGTACAAGACAATAGAACCTGTACTAGAACACTGACCTTTTAATAGTCATTCATCAGGACCCCACCACTTACTACACATTTACAGCTGACTTGTTTTGGAAAGGGCCTCAACATTATAACCTTTTAGCCATAATACAAAGGTCCGGTCCTGGACATAGATTAAGTCTGGTCATGGTCTTTGTGTTTTACCATTTAAAAATCCCATTTAGTCTGGGATTAAGCTTATTCTGGCTCCAGGAAAAGGCAGATGGCTCTTCAAGGAAGATTGAAGTAATATTTAGAGTAGATTTAAACATGAATAAGAATAAGAACGTGTCATATAGAGAGGACATGGAGCACGTAGTGTGTGAGCAGGGAGCGAGCATGCAGTGTCAGAGAGGAGTGATTACAGTATACTTTAAGCGAAGAATAAAAATACCTGCCTCTCAACTTCAATCACTCATCAAACTGGAGCAAAGACTAGCCAATAACAGATTTGAGAATGAAGCAGTGTTCAAACTCAAATTACTTTACAGAGCTGGAGACGTTCTGTAGTGCTGTTTATTGAGGATTTTGTCTGGTTGTATGTGACAGTATCTGTGTAATTTATCCAAGTTGTCTGGATTTGTAATGTTATAGCCCATGACAGCATTCTGTGATATGCACCACACTAGTGGTTAGGGAGTTGCCCCTGCAATCAGAAGGTTGTGGGTTTGAATTCCCTGACTGCCAGTGGCACAACTGAGGTACCCTTGAGCAAGGTACCATCCCCACACTCTGCTCCCTGGGCGCTGTGTTCCTGGGTGCCCACTGCTTCACTTGGTGAATGGGTTAAATACAGAGAACAATTTCGTGCTGTTCACACTGTGTGCTGTGGTGTGGTGTGTTCACGTAAGACAATTGGACACTTTACACTTTACTTTGCACCCATTCTCTTTCAGTCTCCTCCATTGCTGCCCTCAACTGGCCTGACCGAGGAACCGATATTTCCCCCAGAGTCCTCTGCTGACACGCAAGATTATGTCATCACAGCTACAATTCAGCTCAGGCCTGACAACCAGGAAGCAGACATACGGGTAAGGATTCGGGAGAAATCCATTTACAGGCAGTGAAAAGTCTGCTTGTGAATTATAGCGCACTGGGACTCATTAACATGCTCGCTTGAGCATTTCACAGGCTTGTTGTAGAGGGGTTAACAAAGAAGAATTAACCAGCTTTAAATGGGCAAAACCTCCACTCATCATGGGGCAGCAGAGCTTCAGCTGCGGGCGACGGCTAAATGAATGGCCTCAGAAAGATGGAAATTGAAGGGATGGAAAAAGGAACTTCTTCTTCATTTGTCCCCATAAAACTGCTGCTGTGTTCTGCTGTGAAAGGGTGGGCTGTGACTAATGGCTGTCGTGAGAGCGATTTCGTTTTGGGCGCGGTACTGGAGCGGAGAGGGCAGGGCAGAGGGAGTGATAAACTTCTTGTCTGGGAGGGCAAGAGGGCACAGCCCTGGAGCTCGCTCAGTGCCGCTCTGCAGGAGCCAGTAAATGGCCTGGAAAGTCATTAACTGCATTTGCCCCTTTGTAGCTCGAGCCTAAAAATCACAAAAGAACAGAGATTTGGAGCAAGATGTTGGCATAGCAGTTATAATAGGCCCACGTTATCAGATTCATTTAGCATACAGTTACATTTTAATGTCAGTTATATCCCTCCCAAGTGTCCTGGTGATTTCTCACTCGTGGCTCATTGAAAAAAGCACAGACCGTCAAAAGAAGAGGAAATATTTTATGATGGATGTAATGAAAATGATTGTGTGGAACACTCCTAAACCCCCCTAAAATGTTCTTGGCTTGGACATGCAGTTATAGGAAAAACATTTTACTGGTATAATACCTTTACATTATGCAGAACTTATTTAAACTTTTGAAAGGTCCTTTAAACATCTCAGTTACAAAAATGATTCTGTAAATATTCAAGCATTTACATGTTCTCTAGTAAGGCAGAAGTGTTTTTACAATGGTATCCCTCCAAACCCTTTTTCATATTTAAGAGCATAGACCTACAGTCTTATTTGTCTTCTTTTGTTCAGAACAAACATAAGTCAGAAGGTAGAATGTTAATCTGTCCAAACAAATTGAGTATCACCAAAATGATAACTTTACAGGAGGACTCTAAAGAGTCAATGTAAAGTAATTTTGGAGCATTTCGTTTTGCCTTTCTTGAAATTTATCTTAAAAGTTTCAAACAATATAAAGGACAGTTTCTGTGTTCAAATGACGTATAAAAATAAAAAGGGGAAAATTTGAGTGTTTTTTGCAATGAGCTGTAATTCACTGTGTGGCCTACTATGTAATTCATTATGTAATTACAAAATGGCAATAATAAATCTAGACTTTTATGGGCTAATTAGAAAACCAAGCGTTCTTTGAGCATAGAAGAACCATGTTAGTGTCCTAAAGGATCGTTTTTTTTTAAAGAGATGTTTGAGTGTGAAGAACCTTTCTGACATTATGTAAAGGTTCTTTACCCATTTAGCTAAATCACTGAGAACCTGTATATCATGTGGGGGTTCTTAAAACTTTGAAAACCTTCTTTGTTCATCTCATTTCATTTACAAATATGGTTCACAGAAAGGTTCCTTAGGGAATAAAGTTTTTTTTTTTTCTATGGCGTAGTTCCAAAGAACTCTTACACTTTTACAGTACCCCACTGTTTTGTTTTCTGCAAAGAAATCCGTTCTTCGCATTTTTGCCATTTATATGGACAATTTTTTGACATCAAAACAAACAAGTCATACTCAAACCTGTTGATGCAAAATGTACATGGAATCTGAATGGAATGAATTACATTACCAACCTATGTAATCAGTTGTGTAATTGCACAAGAGCACTTTTAAAACTTTTAAGGGTTACTTACATGAATTTTAGAAGAGCTACACTTCCTATCTCAGGTGCTGTATCATCTGTGAGAGAAATGTCTGAGATAAGCACTGTATTTGGTGAAATAAGAGTAAAAGCTGCAGTAAAAGCTCTTACGCCGAGATAAGGCTCCTTTTAAGTGCCTCCATAAAGGAGCTTCCCTAATTGGCCCAGCCCACACCAAAAAGCCCACCAGCTCCAAGGGGGATTCCTCAGGATGTGATTTTGTGACTCTCAAGTCTGTTTGTTGAGACTTGCAGTGAACGTGTCCAGTGACATGCTCTGTATCCCACCCAGGTGAAGAAAGGTCATGTTAAGGCTAACGACTGGTTTATTGGAGCCGTTGTGTATGCTGTTCGTTTGTCTTCGCCTGTGTCAGTGAAAGCTGGCTGGGTTGTGTGTGTTGAGGTCTGGGGTGAAGGCTTATTAAGCAGTTCGCTCTACTCCACTCATTACCTTCAGCTGTGTTGTAAACATTTGTGTTTATAACCTCTTCACCCTCTAACCACCCAATGCATGTTTCTAGAGGGATTATGAAATGGTCATTTTGCTGGCTGAGGAAAGTCAGTGTCAGTTGAAAGGTTTTTTTTTGTTTTTTTTTAAAATATAAAACCTTTTTTAGGCTGTTTGGATTTTTTTTGTTGCTACTTATACTAGATTGCATTTCCGTGAGAAAATGCAAAGTGTGATTGCATGGTTGCTATGGTAAGTGTGGTTGTTACTAGGTGCTTGTTTAAACAGTGTAAACATTAATGCGATCAGGTTCATCACATTATAATACTTTTATTTATAATAATTATCAGAGATTTCAAATCCCATGCAAAATCTCAAAGGCATTTACACAAGAAGATTAAAATATTGGAAAGATAAAATGGTACGGTTCAAATAAAAACACTCTGCCGCACCCAGTGGTCAGGTACAGGAGTTCCCTTTTGGCTCTGTGTCGTGTGAAATGACCTGGACCGTAACTTTTTATGTTTTATGTGAGATAAGTAGTGTCTAACGGGTCCCGTAAAGCTCTGAACGATCTACCAGACAATGACCCAATAGTCACAGGCCCCTCAGTGCAAGTCCAGGCAAATCTGAGCAAGCCATCTTCTCTCAGGCCTTTTACAGTCCTGTTATTGTCAGAGATGACATGGAGAGCAGTTCCACATTTGGAGTTCGCATGATGTAAAATGGTCATTTTAGTAAGATCCAGTTAACGCTGTCTGTTAGCTGTTAGGACAGAGCTGGAGCTCAACTGAAAAGTTCCCTCTGGGCAGGGAAACTCCCTATACCTCAGCGCTCTCTCTCTCTCTCTCTCTCTCTCTCTCTCTCATTCTCACTCTCACTCTCACTCTCTTTCTCTTCTCTGTCTCTCACCCTCTCCTCTCACTGTCTTTCTCTCTTTGTCTATCCCACCTCTGTCTGCCTCACACTCTCCTCTTTCTCTCTCTCTCTAACTCTCTTATTGCTCTCTCTGTCCTTCCCTCCTCTCTCTGTCTCACTCTATCCTCTCTCTGTCTGTCTGTCTGTCTCTCTCTCCCTGTCTTTCCCTTCTCTCATTCTCTCCTTTCTCTCTCTCTCTCTCTCTCTCTCTCTCTCTATCCCTTCCCCTCTCTCTCTCTCTTACCCTCCTCCGCCTGTCTCACTCTATCCTCTCTGTCTCTCTCCTCTCTGTCTCTCTCTCTCCTTCTCTCTCTCTCTTCACCTTCTTTCTGTCTTTTTCTGCCTGTCTCCTCTCTCTGTCTCCCCCCTTTTCCTCAAAATGTCTGTGTCTCTCTCACTCTCACCTTCTGTATTTCTCTCTCTCTCTCTCTCTCTCTCTCTCTCTCTCTCTGTGTGTGTGTGTGTGTGTGTGTGTGTGTG
>JBBPCZ010125088.1:0-25217 GCA_037974445.1 Brycinus macrolepidotus | reverse complement strand
CGAGTCAAACCAGGTTTCTGATGAAACTACAGTAATACTGGACTTCCACAAGGAACTCACTGATATACTGAACATAACATCACTACTTACTGTAGAATGGTGTTTGTATTGTTTTTAGTTTTATGTAGTATATTTAGTAATATTATTGTGAAAAAACACTCACTGCTCATCTTAACAGTTTTTTAAATATTATTTTCTCGGGTGCCTAAGACTTTTGCACAGTACTGCATGTGTGTATATGGAGTCCACACTGGGACAGAATGAATTGGGGGAGGGGAGGGTTGTCAGCTGTTTTCATGGCCTAATGAGTTAACATGAAACACTTTGTTTGCCAGACTTAGAAAGTTAATTTAGCCACCTAGCTTGGATTTGGATGGGTTTATGAGGCAATATGGTCTGCCACACTCTTTAATCCAGATACTATACCTTTCCCATCTGTCTTCAGTTTAGGAAATGAGTAAAATTCAGTCATTTAAGTGACGTTGTGACAAAGTTCATATCCAGAAAGAAGTTCTAATTAAAGTAATATTCAGAATGAAGTTAACATCCATTATGAAGTTCAAATCAAATTAAAATTCAGAATAAGGTTAACATCCATAATAAAGTTCTAATAAAATAAATATTCAAAATGAAGTTCTAATAAAGTGAAATCTCAGAATGAAGTTCTAATAAAGTGAAGCTCAGAATTAATATCCAGAGTGAAGTCCCACCTCTCTTCTGTTTAGGAAATGAGTCAAATTCAGTTATTTGAGTGTGTGATGTTTAAACCAGTTATAATGGAAAATCTGCATTTAAGTAGTGTAGTGGGTATCATTAATGCCTTCCAAGCTGGAGAGTGGGGCTGGATGACGCACCACACTGCACCAATAAGAGTCCTTGAGCAAGACTCCTAACACTACATTCACCTACAGCTGTGATACACAAGAAAGTGACTCTCAATTAAAGTGTCTGCCAAATGCTGTAAATGTAAATGCTACAACGCTAATGTGGCTAAAAATGAATTGAAGCTTAGGGACACCAGTTAGCATGGTGTAAACTGAATGAATCACTCAGTCAAGTGATTCGTCCACCCAGACTTCTTATCCAATCAGCAATGAAGAGGATATGATAAGGTGTCTGGCAATGACGATCGAACCTGAATACTGACTCTGAAAGCCAGGCAAGTGCAGGGGGGCTTTAGGCGCTCGAGCACCTGCCCATTTGGCCATGATACCCTTTTTGGCAAGATGGGTGCCCCTTTTAAAAATATTGTCTATTCCATGCTCCCCCAGTGAAAAATGTAGGTTTTGGGTTTTGGGCTGTGGTCATCCTGCCGCTGGCGTGGTTTTTCCATTTCCCTCAGGAATCTTCAGCCAAGGCAAGAAATGGAGCTAACCTAATTTGCTCGGTCTGAATGCATATCTGATTTGAAATGTAATATGAAAAGCCCATTGCTGTTTCCACAAGATACCTTCTGAACAAACCTTCCAGAAGCTTTTACATCTAAAAAAAAAAAAAACTCAAACAATCCCGTAGCCACAGCTAGCTAACTGCATTTGTTTGCTAACGTGATTAGCTAGGGGAAGAGGATGGATGAAATTCTGTCTTCATCAGATTAGACTTTATGGATTACATCATATGCTAAGAAGATTAGATGGCAAAAGCAGGAGTAGCCTTCAGCATTATCAGGTTGGAGATGAGGAACTGAGGAAGCGGCTGCCGCTGAGGGCCCACCACATACCTGGGGGTCTCGGGGGTTAAGTGCTCGGCGTCGAGGCTCGGCGGCTGAGAAATATGATTTGAAATGTCAAGCAGGATCTTTATTTTTAACCTTTATGTCTCTACAGCAGGGCCAACAAGTGCTCTCTGCTCTTTTCACCAGCCACCATGCTGGGGTCGGGGGTGCGGGGGGTGTTGGGGGGCTGCCGTTTCACACTACCACTCCAGTAGCTTGGGGTTAAGTGCCCTGCTTGACCAATTTGGGTATCTGTTCTGTGTTTCTGCCTGGGAAAAAAAAGAATGGCGTGCACTTTGTTCCTGCTTGCTCTCTACCTGCTGTAATAATGATGAAAAGATTGTAGGCCGAGTGGCTGGCGAGAGTCAGCAGCTGTTACTGTAAGCCTTGGATATCTTATTAATTCTCCTAAAGTTTTTATAATATTATGATAATAATATTAATTAAACTTAAGTTCTTCTTAATATTGTATTGTTGTTATTTTTAAAACCTGGAATTTGGCGCCGCTTCTTGTCCGAGCCCGTATTGAATTTTGGCAAAATTCCAACAGTAAAACATTCTTTCCCTCATTCTTAACCAAAAACGGTGAGTTAACGCCCCCCTCTGTGGTTCAGGGGTAAAACACAGCGTACTGAGTGAAGAGAATCAGAAGAGGCGCCGGTTCGACACCCCACTGTGAGCAGAATATTTTTTAACACAAACTTTTTTTTTGGTCCAAAACAACAGTGTTTGTGTGTCCCCAAACACTGGTTTCATAGCAACCACACAATCACACTTCACATAATAATCTAGTTATTAAGTGCAATAGTCTTACCGTGTGAAATATCACTACTGTTAATATGTTAATAATACTGATCTACTACTGATCTCTATTACGTATAATAACAGATTCTATAGAGAACAAGTCCAAACCACTTTTTGTGTCAACTAGTAATTCACTCAACTATTTTAATATGACTTTTATTTTTGATTTCATATGTTATATTGTTCTTGTATTAGTGTCTCTGTGTGTCTGTGCGGTCGTAGCATAAGCACCAGGGGCGGCAGGTGGCCTAGTGGTCAGGGTGTTGCCCCTGTGATCAGAAAGTTGTGGGTTTGAATCCCAGGACTGCTAGTGGCACCACTGAGGTATCCTTGAGCAAGGTACCGTCCCCACACACTGCTCCCCGGGCGCTGTGTTGTGCCCGCTGCCTCACTTGGTGAATGGGTTAAATGCAGAGAAAGAATTTCACACTGTGTGCTGTGGTGTGTTCACGTATGACAAAAATGGTCGCTTTACTTTTTTTCCTCCAGGATCAATAAAGTTTTCTGATTCTGATTCCGATTCTGGTTGGATACAACTGTTCAAAAGTCTGGAATCAATATGGTCAATGAGACCAGTTTCACTGAAGATACATGTGTAAAATGGCTTTGGATTGATATGATGATATTGATAATTAGACTGATGTTAAAATCATATTGATATAATTAGGTACAAAAATGTCCAGGATGATGAACAGATCTGTAGATGGTTCTAAATGACAGGGGAACTTCAAAAACTGATAAAATGAACATCCATAATGAAGTTCTAGTAAAATTAATATTCAAAATGAAGTTCTAACAAAACTGATATCCAGAATGAAGTTCTAATACAATTCAAATTCAGAATGAAGTTCTAATAAAATTAATATTCAGGTTAAAATTCTAATAATATTAACATTCAGAATAAGATTTTAATGAAATTATCATCCAGAATAAAATTCTAATAAAACAAACATCCATAAAATGAAGTTCTAATAAAATTAATATTCAGAATTAAGTTAATAATATTAAGGAAGGTCTAATTTAAATGGTGGTACAATTTCGAGGGAGATAACTGGACAAAAAATGTAAATAACAAAATAGTAATTAAAGAATTTTTAAGTTCTTGTTTCCTTCAAAATACTGGAAATTCTAACAAGTATAATCTTTAAACATTCCTAGAATAAACTACAATGTCCAAATATTGTGCATAAATTAAAAGTTTATTTTTGATGAAATTACTTGAGTTGCTATTAAATGCAAGGGGCACTTTAATCTTTGCCTACAAAGTTCAGAATAATCCGGAGTTTATGTATCATGACGGCTCTATAACTCCATGTGGTGCAGGGAGTCGGTGTCTTCTCTCGTCTCACAGCGCACGCTAAAGAGCCAGACGTTTAGGAGACATTGCCACGGCGATGACTCCATAACTCAGGTGCTGTGACCTGAAAGAGGACTGGAACTGTCGCTGGGCTGTGATGAATAAAGCAATATCTCCTTAAGTGAGCCGAGAAACGTCGTTCAGTGAAGTGCGATGAAATGAGAAAAAAGAAAACGCGGAAGATCAGTAACGAGAACAGCTGGCTCGTTCTCTCCCCCCTCACCCATTCTCTCTCTCTCTCTCTCTCTCACACACACACACACACACACACACACACCATGAACTGCAGCGCACATCCTTCACTCCAGTCCCAGCAGGCAATAAATAAACTCAATCCCATCTCTCTTCTGTTTTTATGTACTTGAAATACATAAATGTACACCCCCCCCCCACACACACCCACACCGCCACCTCCTCACCCCCAAAATATCAGGTTGCCGCCAGATGTTGAGTAAACATCGTAAAACGGTGGTGTTTTCGTGCACAGGAGGCCATGAAATAAGACCAAAGCAGACGGGGGCTTCTTTGACAATTTAGTCAAATTTTCTTCGATTTTCGATTTTCTTCGATTAATTTCTTCTTCTTCTTCTTCTTCTTTTAGATCTGAGCTTAGCTCCTAATAAAGTATCTCATTGTGAAGCCTACTTCTTTGGGATAAACCCCCTTGTTTGTTTTGGTTTTGCTAACTTTGAAATCTCACCTCCACAGAGAACCAATCGGCGCTTTTCCACTGGCACAAGGAACCGTGCCGTACCGTGAACAAATGTTTTTCTTTACAAATAAAGTGACGCGTACCCGAGCCGAACCCGAGCTGCATGACAGCAGGGCCAAAAGCGGGCCACAGCCCAGCTGACTGCATGACTGCTTTCTGATTGGTCGAAATGTTTTTATGACAACAGACGGACATGAAAAGAGGCCACTGTTTTTTTTACTGTCCACACCAAAAAAAAAAACATTGGAGATACAAACTAACAACTAGGAAGTCGACATAGTACAAGCTCTACTGTCTGTTTGGGCTGAAGATAAATTTCAGTGGGAGTTTTCTATGACACTCAAAAATGTATCTTTAACTCTGTGAGAAACGTGAAGGTGTTCCAGGACATCACTAACAAGTTATCTGGGTTAGATTTTCATCACACGGATAAAGAATGAAGAGAAAAAAAATTTAAAACTCAAATAAGACTACCCTTGTAAAGCGTTTATGAATGATTTATAATCAGGTTGTTAATTAGGTTGCAGGCAGTTTATAAATCATTAAGCATAGTAGTAATAATTTGTGCCATAAAGACTGATATATGTAAAAACCCTGTGTTCTGATAGGCTGCGTTGACTGACATGTAAATATGTTTGTGATGTCTACTTACTGTGGCTTCTATAGTTTGTGGCTATGTTCTGTTACTTTAATAGATTCTGTTAAGCTTCTGTTTCTCAAAGCTCTGATGCAAAGCTAACAAAGCACCAGTATTTTCAAAAATTGTATAAACTTGAGTATTTCTTTTAATCTTTTTTCAAAGATTTATGGACAGTAGGCTAAAATGTGGCACTCTTAGCTAAGACAGCATTTTAAACCCCTTAAGCCTTATAGGTAGGCATGGTTGCGCACCCATAAACCCCTCACTCTCACAACTACTCCACATTTATTTCACAGTAGTTAATAGTTTGTTGTAGTTACTGAGTAATTAATTTCAGACTAGCATCAAACCAATAAGTATTTCTGTATTGGTTGCCAGGTCCAAGCATTGCTGCTCTCCCCTTCTCCGGCACATCAGCAACACCTGTCCAATGGTTTGCGTCTTCCCTCGTGCGCATAAAGCCGTCTACCGCATCTTTTCAGATCCCTCTTTTAAACCGGAGTGGTGCGTCATTCGCAAGAATCTGAGAACATTTCTCATCCTATCGCATTATGCAATGTCCTTGAGCTCACTCCGCTCTGTTTGCCGTCTTTATCCCTTAGAAACTTCTTCATCAGAGACCTTTCAGCTCTTTGGTATGATGCTCAAATGTCTGAAGGGTAATAGTGAGGGAAACCTTTGCGATTTTGGCCAGAAACGACAGCATTAGCATTAGAATGCTATTGCCAACAGAATATGGCAAGAATAAATGAGTGACATTAAGAATGAAAGAAGTGTTTCTTTTAATATGTGAGTGATATTATACTGGGTACTGGAGTGATATTAGACCGGCCGGAGTGTGGGAGGGTAACAATGACATTATGAAGGAGTAACTGAAAGAGCTTAGATTGGAGTGGCTGGGCCGCTGATGCTGAAGGAGGTTTGAAGGTGTACTTGTTCACTTCCAGGGTATATATGTGTATGCAGGTGTGTGTCCAGCCCCGGGTGTATTTGTGCATCTGCCTCTATGTGAACGTGTGTCTTTGCATTAATTTGGCAGATGTTCTTCTCTGGAGTGACCCTCACAATGTGCAGTTAGCACATGACACAGTTCATCCTACACTGACCTTCTCATATCTGGAAAAAGTAGGCTTTATGGCTGCTACTGTTTTTAGCCATGCAACATTGTGTCTACTTTGTAGGTATGTCATGCAGTCAGGCACCACTCAAGCAGGTCTACCTTTATTAGACCTATAAGATTTGGTATTAATACTTGCATAATCATAGTTTAACGCTGGAGCTATGAGGCTAATGTTGCTAACAAACACCAGAAGTCAATAGTCGTCCACATAGCCCAGGTCTTTACTGTAAAATGCATCACACTGAACATAGACTATGGTAGAACATCAACTTTGGATAACATGATTTCTTCTTGAACATGGACTTTGGTTTGGGACTTTGGTTGACATAGTCTTTGGTTAAACATGGACTTTGGTTGAACACGGACTTTGGTTTGGGACTTTGGTTGAACATGATCTCTGGTTGAACATGGACTTTGGGTGAATGTAATCATTTTGTGAACGTAATCTTTGGTTTTCTGTGATGAAACATACATGCTTATTGAATATGGCGGAACACAGTTGAGCATGGACTTCGGGTGGACATGCTCAACCTGCTCAAATACAAACCAGACCTTCATAGAGATGGTCCAGACTTGGGAATCTGGTTTGGGAACACAAGCCCTGATGTTGTCTGATATTCTTACAGCTCACAGTAACTCATACTATGTCCTAAACTACATCCACAAGTTTGTGTCTTCTAACAAAGAGCTGGATGCGGTCTGAGAGAAGATTGGATGGTGTAATTTACAGAAAAGATTTGTGACTACTGAGCTGCAGTTCTAAACTATTGAAGCAATATTTTGGCACTAAAAGCTTCTTGGCTGATCGACCACATCTGAGAAACGTGGGCTATTCCCTTGAGTGATATATAGAGATACTTCATACGTATACAGTCAAATTCGGAGTTGGTAAGGGGCGAGTCTAGTCACAAGTCACTCAATTAACATTAGCTGCAGCACAGCACTATCGGTGCTGCATTTCAGTGATGTTGGAAACTGGGAAATATCAACTTTCCCACTGGTAACTTTAGCTCAAAAGCCAATGAAGTCATATTTACAAATGGGGAAACTTGAGATTTTAGAGAACACCCGTGAAAAATGCTAAACTTGACAGCAAATGATAGACGTCTACATGAGGTCTACATGCTCCTGAATTTAAAAAGCAAAAGCAGGATACATGTTCTCCAGACCTTCGTGCTTTCTTTTTCTGTGTGTGTATGTGTGCGTTTGTGTATATGTGTGTGTGTGTGTCTGTATGTGTGTGTGTGCGGGGAATCTTTGAATGTGTTCCTGAGTGGAGTTGTTTTTACCAGTAAATCTTCTGGCATTTACAACCAAATCCAAACAGAGCACATCAAGAGTGAGTATGATTTAAATACGATTTGAACACCTTTTGAAAAGCTCTCAACTGCTGAGACTTTATTCCTCAATTTCTTATGAACACCTTCTGCACTGGAACAGAATACGGCTTTGAAATGCGTTGCCAAAAGTTCTGCAAGGTTTTGTTTAAAAAAGGGAATAAATGTTCTCATTAATTACAATATATATCAATATACAGAACATTGGACAAATTATAGTAACCTGAGAACAGCTGTATTAAATGAAAACTAAAAAAAAGGAATTTGAGAATCTTCCACTATTGCGCATATATTTTGTGTTACATAAACCTGCAGCTGAAAAATGGTTCTTTAAGGAACCATATGAAACACAGGGTGATGGTATTCTGAGAAGACTGAACTGCTCCCTTTTCCACAGAGACAACGGATTGTCACCTCATGAATGCGACTCTATTAGACTTTGACTGAAAGTTTAATTTCATGTTTTCACACCCGTCAGGACCCCCAAGAGCTGGGCTCTATTCACCAGAGAGTGGAGCTCTGCTATTACATAGAAAGTGCATTAGGTGAAAGGAGGAAAGCATTATGTATATAAATGTAGTGGTTTGTTATCTCTTGCTGAAGGTTACAGCTATCGGAGAGATACTGGGAGAGAGAGAGAGAGAGAGAGAATGTTATTTTAATGCTAAACGCATGCAGTCTAGGAACCCTTTAGAAAAGACAGCCAGTCACACAGAGAGTCTATTGAAGTAATGACATCACTTGCAATGCAGTGGAGAAGGTTGCCCACGAACTGTAGCAGAATTGTTTGGTGAGATTATATATGTAGAGTGAACCAAAAAAACATGTTCAACAAAAGACCATTTTCAATGAAAGACCATATTCAGCCAAAGACCATATTCAACAGAAGACCATTTTCAACCGAAGACCATTTTCAACCAAAGACCATATTCAACCAAAGACCATATTCACCCGGTCTCCATGTTCTCTATATTCTATATCCATCTATATTTAAGCAAAGAACATGTGTAACCAAATGCCATCTTTACAAAATGATCACTTTCAGTTTAAGTCCATGTTGAAACCACAGACCATGTTCTGTCGAAGTCCCAAAACAAAGTCCATGTTCAATTAAGTCTAGTGTAAACCACAAACCATGTTTAACCAAACCAAGCAAGATTGTTTTTTAATCAAAGACCATGTTCATGTTCAACCAAAGGCCATGTTCAACCCAAACCAATGGTTTCTGAGTCAAAGCAATGCTGCGGAGTCATTAAGAACCCACGCCCTCAGAATATGAAAGGACCTTCACAGTCCAGCTTGATTACACAGGCTGTTAAAAAACAAAATGAAATCTCAGACTTTGAGGTGAATTTTCCTTAACATGCGCAAAATTGAATAGCTTTTGTATTTCAGTAACTCTGTGCTTTTCCGTCCGTGAAGGGAATTAATTCTTTGCCCTCTCTGTGTTTTATTTTTTTGCCACGGGCTTTGGCTTCTTCTGGCACATCTGTGTTGTAATTTCCTCGCCTCTGAGTCCAGGCCACTGGGCGCAGCTCCATGCCAGCTTTCCCAGTCCTGAGAATGTACAGTAAATGATCATTATTATAGTTTCTGGGTCACCCAGGGAACACAGCGTCTCAAGGGTAGCCTCGGGGTCTGGGGCTTGCGTTCATCAGATTTACTCTGTGAGTGATACAGGAAGAACAGTGGACGTTTTCTTCCACATACAGAACACCCAGTGGCCTAACGGCCATAGATTCCCTAAAGGTTAGTCCATCATGTCGCTAATGACAAGCCAGTGGGGATCTCTCAAAAGAAGGGTTAAGGTCAGGAATTCTTGCATACCGATTTGTGAAAAGCTACAAATGGTTAACCCTTATTAGTGTATCAGTAAAATCTGATTTCAGTAAATATAAACAGTGTAAATCAGTCTAAAACCGGTGTTTGTTCTCCTACACACTCGCCGTTTGCTGCTCTTTCTCTCGGCACGCTGCCGCTTGGCCGCTCTCCGGAGCCCCTCCCTCTGCGGGTTTTCCCCACCCACTTGTGGGCGGAGATTATCCTGAAAGTTCTCCCGGGTTCAAAGATTTTGTGTTTTTTTCCGTTGGTTCACACGCAAATGAACATACAGAATCAAAAATGGCCGAATTTCTTTTATTTTAGATCTTAGAAACCAACGGAAGAAAACACTAAATCTTTGATAGGAGTGAGTGAAGCAGTTGTAGTTCTCCTTGCAACACTGTTGGATGGAAATCCAATGGAAACACCATCCCTTGTAATAATGCTTTTCTGTGATCAGGAGGAACAGGTTGTACTTTCTTCTGTAAAAAAAGCAGACCACCTTCACTGTTGATAATTGCTTTGTCATTGATATCTTGGTTTTTTTTTTTAGCTGCACTGCTGTTATGTGAAAAACTCAATTTGCACAGTCCATCTCCTTCCACATGGGTAGCCTTCAGAATTGGAAATCTCTAACACTGGTAGATCATTGGAAAATTAAAAAAAAAAGAAAGCCAGTTCTATCACAAACCAGCAATCAGAATCACATTAGACTCAGAACTGGTCTCAATTTCTCAATAAAAGTAGCCACAGCGATGGTCTCGTCTCTTCAATTTGGGGCAGCGAAACCTGTTTCAGATACAACCCAGCCGTTCTCTCCTAGCAAATCAAATAACCACAGAGGCCTGATAAGGTGGGATTTATTGGTTTCCTTCTTTGCTGGTTGACAGCCACTCAGATGGGTTCTTCTCAAGTCCAGAAAATCCGGACATTATTGTGGACCTCAAGATGGCTGTGGCTTGCGGAGAAAACATTAAGACGTTTGTTGTCTGTAAACTGGTGTTATTAACTCAATGACACTGCTGTAACATTGTAGTGTATTGGTGTTTAGAGTTCTTTTAGCGCTGGTTAGGTCTGAGATAGCCTGTTTTCTGCTGGACATCCTTTGCTCTATATCCTGTTTGAGCTGTAGTTGGAAAATTTGGCTGCTCAGTATGTCTGATGTTGTTGTAATCAGTGGGGATTTGTGACTGTGAAGGCCCAGTCATGTGTGTGTGTGCCATATTATAGCACTTAGTGTGAATGCTTCTTTGTTCTTCGTAAGTTTTATTATTACTATTACTACTGACACAATCACACTACTGTTCTTAAGTGTTTTGTTCCCAACCAAAAAACTTAACCATGAAATAAAAGTATGACTACAATGCTTGCATAGTGAAAATACTGTAACAAACCTCAAACTAACCAACAGCATGAAGCCGCTAACAGAATCTGGAGATAAGGGAACAAACCACCAGAGACACCAGTGTTGCTTTTTACCTTTTATCAACACACCAAGTGGCTTAGAATCCCACACACACATACACCCACACCCACACACACAGTCAGCTGTACAGTCTTTCGTCTTCGTTAGTTGTATTCAGCTCCAGCTCAGTCCATAGTCCATTGTAGATCCCCCAAAATATATACAAAAGGAAAACAAAAAATGTTGTCCCAGTAAGACGGCTCTGAGAGTTGAGAAACGCCACCTACTTCACTATAGGAGAACCGTACAAAATAAGTTTGAGGCCGTTACAATACAGTAAGCATGACGATTCTGCCTGAAATCATATGAGGTCTGACTGCTTGTTAAGTCTCAGATTCCTGAAGAGGCATGCAATAGTAAAGTAACTTCAATAGAAATGTCACTTCAGTAGTAAAGTAAATTTGGGTAATTTACCAGTCCAGCCATTTTCATGCCGTAGAGCTCCCGAGGACGACGTTCACAAACTCCACTGATGAGAATGAGGCAAACATGCCTCCAACTCTTTACAAATGAAGTTAAGGCGTGGATTTATCAGGACCATGCAGAAAAACATCAGATGGTTCCATGACATAAACTGTATTTCCTCGTCAGGCAAATGCAACACTTAACATTAATGATGCAACAGCTGGCTTAGCTTCATCGTTTGATGTGTTTTATTCATTCTTCTTTTTTTTTTCCAACACGAAAACCCCAAAAGCATGGAAAACTCCACTCCATAAACTTAATGAGCTCTTCGGAGAATCTTTGCCGTCTACTTCTTCAGCAGACCAGACTGGCTGTTCTTCTCGCTGCGTTTGATGTCAGTCCTGGTGTATGTTTGCATAAAATGTCCCACACCCCCTCGTCACTCGCTTTGCTTTGGTGAACAAGCAGCTTTAATCAAAGCTAAACGTTGCTGGACGTCTGCTTCTGATTTCGTCTGCCACTGAAGAGGTCAAAAGGCCAAAATACGATCTGTAAAAATGCTAATGCTGCATGCTTTAAATGTCTGGAGCTTTGAAGTTGTTGCCTTTTTTACTGGTTTTAGAAAAAAAACATTGCAGTTGGGGTACCCTTAAAGGTGATGAGGCCTTAGTGCAAATAAGTACAAGTGCAAACCCCTCCCTCGTAGTGCACTGCTAGCCTCGAGCCCCTCATGTAAATGACTGTCTACCTGTATTCTATATATATATATATATATAAATGTATATGTATTTATATAAAATTCAGTGGTTGATTTTTACAACGAATGAAAGCAGGCCTCATGATACATTTACATAAAGACAGATATATGTAAATATAAACATGTTAGTCTTTATGACATCACAAAGATGTACACATCATTCACTACCACTGTAAAATCAACCACTAAATTATGCAATTTGGATTTTTTTTAATTCTTCTCTAAGATATCAACACCTCGGCTGTTTACTACATTTGGGGTATTTTGGAGTGGTTTTGTCTTTAATGTTTCAGCATATCTGTGGCATTTGGACTGGCGTTGTGTGTGCAGGTGTGGTTAGAGGTGGAACAAAAGCCTTTTCCTGCAGGATCTTAAATTAGTCTGAAAAAATGTGTAAACATCTATAACAGTCATTAATTAGCATGAGCGTGGCTAAACAAACAGAAATGCCTAGCGTGCAAAAGGGGGAGTGTGTGCTGTCAGCTTATCCCCCATCGGTGCTGGGAGCGAGCATACTGTTTACAGGATGTCCTGTTTTTATTTGTCAGTGTTATTCTGGGGCCTCATTTGTTTCTTTAGTGAAAAATCTTTGTTTTCTCAACCGGCTAATGTTCATTGGCTCGAATTGTCAATACACTCCACCCACTGAAATGGAAGTGTGTATGTGACTGTGTGTGTGTGTGTGTGTGTGTGGAGGAGGGTGTGTTTGCATGCACACTTTGATCATGCCTCTCTCTCTTAGTGTGTCTCATGTGAAGTAATTGAATACATTTGAAGTACAGGCTAAGAATAGCCAACCACCATTCTCCTTTCCTTCTCTATTTTTCCTCTCTTCCCCCCTCTTTCTCTCTCCCTCTCTCTCTTTCTCACTCTCTGATTGGGAGATTACTCATTACAGATTATACATTCTGTATTATACATTACAAATTATACATTATAGATTACAGATCATAAATGATAGGTGAAATAGATTACAGATTACAATATTGTAGATTATTATTGATCAGTGTTTATGTAGCAATGCACTGCCCAATAGTAAAGCCGTATGTGCATGAATATATATAAAAAATATATATTTTACCATTGAACAGTGTATATGAGTGTGTGTCTGTATGTGTGTGTGTGTGTGTGTGTGTGTGGTGTAAGAAGGTGTCAGACGTTACTGCTGGAGCAGAGAGTGACTGCACTGGGTGCGTGTGACCCATGAAATGAGTTTTATTGTGAAATGGAATTTATGTATGGACAGTGCCTAATGCCATACATCTGAATTCACACACACACACATACACACACACACACACACACACACACACACACTAGATCTGCCAAACATGGCATGATCAGTTTCCTGGGATTAAACCTAGTCTAGTCCTGGACTACATCGTCCCTTCAGTTTAGAATCTCCAGTCAGAATGCTTTCTAGACATAATCCCTGTCCAGGAAACCGACCCTCAGTGTACTTTTAGGAATTTGCAGAGCTGATGATTATGCACAGGACAGAAAAAAATGGACGATTCAAAACCAGCAGTAAAAGAGCTTCAGACTGACAATATGTTTGACATTAAATATAGACCAAGACTATGTTCAAATGAAATAACGTCCAACGGTGTCTGCAGCCACAGAATTTGACAAAACAAATATAAAAAATTACATAACAGTGAAATTCATCCCTTTGGATGAACATGTGATCCCTCTTGTCGCATATGTACTACTGTAGCCTACATTCTGTAAACATTTTAGAATATTTATTTTATCCAAACGGATTAGTAATTGTCAAATTTTTCAAACTTTGGCCAAAAATTTATTTCAGTGCATCACCAAAAAAAGAAAACATTTCAAACACCCCACTTTCAAAAATCCACCCCAAAGTAATAGCTTCTCCCACCTTCACGACGCATCATCAGAAGGGGGTTTTACTAGTCTTTAAGCCATAAAATCTCACTCTAAAGACTCATGTAGTACCACTATCAACGTGAAGAAGTATGTTTACTACACAAGTAGTGAATGTTCATTTTTTCCCTTTTGGCCACAGTGTCCCTTTAACCCTCCTTAAGTCCAGTGGCTGGACATCAGCTCTGGATAGTTGTGTAAATATTATATTAATTACATATTTAATTATACTTTTATTATTATTATATTTGTTTCCATTAAAACTCACTGTTAAATAAAAAAAATCAAAAATCAATGTAATTAAAATTCAATAAAAGACCTGGGAGACCCCCAAAACAGGCTAAAACTACATGAAAAATGATTGGAAATTGTTTTAATGCAAACCAAGCCACAAACTTACTCATAACATGCAATCCAGGCCAGGTCTCCTTCGAATGACCTTCTGGGCCTCATGTTTGGTTACCCAGTCACACGTCGATACTTCCATAAACGTCCTGCCATATTTTTCCCCTCCTCTTTTATCCGGCCTGATTTACGGGCGCGGGACATGCCGGATGGTATCAGTATTCTAAAAGCAAGCTGCTATGAGGCAGCGGATCTGATAGAGGGCGTAAATCTGGCCTGTGTTAGCGCATTAGCATGTTAACGGCGGGCCTGCACTCTTGGCCAGGGCGGCTGTTTGGATTGGCAGGTCGTCTGTCCCGCCTGTCACCGTTAATCACAGGGTGTGTGTTCGCGAGGTGGGGAGAGAGAGAGAAGAGTGTGTGTGAGAGAGAGATAGGAAAAAGATTGTGTTTGCTAGAGGAAAGCATGTGTGTGTGTGTGTGTGTGTGTGTGTGTGTGTGTGCGCGCGCACTGACCTTGGGGGCTGCGTGTCAGGACGCCTCTAAAGCGGTGTTTAAACCCGTTAGAGCAGGTACTGTCCCGGCCCATTCACATCACCTGCGAACCAGAACTCATGAATTATTCACTGTGCCAATAAACGGCCGAGTGCAATTACCCTGACACACACACACACACACACACACACGCACGCACACACACACACACACATGAATACATACACACCACAGTAAAGGCCCAGTCATACTTGTGTCTGGCACATTTCGTGTGTCAGATTTCAGGTGCAAATCAATTCTGCATAGAGTTCAAGTGGTTTTAGAGTTATGGCAATGTTAGCTCCTAGGCTAACCGAAGTGGCCCCACTGGCACCAGCCATGGCAGTTATTTTGACTTTTATACTACAGAACAGTCTGTAGCACATATGTGATGTGGTATCATTATGCTTAATTTGGGTCATTGCTGTTTATGATAAAAATTGTTCAGCTTGAAACTGCACCGACACTGGGAATTTCTTTCTCCAGTCATCTGGACCAGCCTTTTTCACACCTGTTCCACAAGACTTTGCACACTGTGTCACATAACTGTGGCTTAAGGTGCCTTAAAGAACAAAACTTGACTCAGTCAGGAACTTACAGAACTTCTGGTTCTAGTTCATTTTCTACCTGCTTGTGACAGCTGGAACTGTCTTAATAACCACAGTTGACAAGTTATTGTTAATATATGACACGTTTAAATTTATGTTTGGTTGAAAGTAGACCTGCACAATATGGACAAAATCTCAGTATTGTGATTTTAGTATTACGCATTGCCTTTGTGATGCCTCACCAGGGGTATATAAACAGGAAGTAGGTAACACACAGCGCTCAGTCATTGAGTCCCCATTCCAGCCCGACTCCTTCTCCAGTCTGCTGGTACAGTGAGTACTCCGGTTCTCTTCTCTACCTTATATACTCGCTGTGTGTGTGAGAACGTAGGTTCCCGGTGGGAACCCTTACTCTCTGTTAGAGCATTCTCAGATCAAGGTGCGTGGTTTACCAACTCTCTCATGTTTGTTTGCGATTGGGTTCATCCGCTACGCTACACTGGGCTAACTGTTTGTTCAGGTACGTTGTCGTCTGCTCCATGACAGGATGACTGAGCCGAAATCAGTGAACCCAGCGGACTTTGCTAGACTGGTTGAGACGGTGAATCGGCAGGCAGTCGAGATTGTGAATCTGCAGCAGGAAGTTGCAGGCTTGCGTCAGCAGCTCACGGCTCTGGAGCAGGCTCATCTCGCGCTGGCTGCCGAGAAGCCGTCTCTTCCGGTGGCTGTCCCCACTCCTTCAACCTCCCGTAATACTCCTAAGATGTCTCTCCCTGAAAAATGGAATGGTGTAGACGGGAAGTGCGATGTGTTTCTGATTAATCTGTCCCTCATTTTTGAGTTTCAGCCAGAGCACTATCCCTCAGACAGTCTCCCTCCACACCGGGCAGGCAGCAGAGTGGACTACAGCGGTCCTGAGATTCGACACGGACGTCAGATATTCTTATCCAGACTTCACCCACCAGCTCAGGGCTGCTTTCCAACATCCTGACAGTGAGGTGGAGATTGACTCCTGCCTGTACCATCTGCGGCAGGGAGACTGTTCGGTCCGGAGTTCCGCACTCTCACCGTACAGACCACCTGGAGCGACTCCGCCCTCCGAACGGCCTTTTATGAGGGGCTGGCTCCATGTATAAAAGACGAACTTGCCGGGTGAGAGCTTCCTGATACCCTGGAGGGGATAATTCGACTTAGTCTCCGCATTGACCTGCGGATGAGCTCTCGCCCGAAGCCAGCTCCTTGTACCCTGCCGCGGGCGAGTCTCCATACCAAGACCACCACCATGGAGCCATCATCATCTCTGGTCCGGCTTCACCTCCGTCAGAGGCCCACTCATCAGGAGTCGGGGAACCCATGCAAATAGGGCGTGCCTCCCTGACTACTGCGGAGAGAGAGTGACGCTATTGGGCCTCCCCTGACCACCATCGTGCCGTCTGCCGTCCGGGGAACAGTCAGACCAGGTGAATAGGGGGAGGAACTCACCTGGTCCTATTGCTGCCACCTCATACCGGCCGTTTCCCGTCTCACACTCCAGGTACAGATTCATAAACAGATCGTTGCCACTGCCTTTGTTGATTCAGGGGCGACTGGTAATTTTATTGATCATGCTTATGCCGCTCAGCTGGGTGTGGACCGTGAGGCGTTATCTCAGCCTGTCACCATCACCGCCATTGATGGTCGGCCCCTGTCCTCCAGTCCCATTACTCACCAGACCAGACCCCTCATCATCTCCATAGAAGACCATGTTGAGAAAATACCTTTCTTAATCACTCATCTCACTTCACCTCTCCTCATCTTGGGCTACCCTTGGCTTCGACTGCACGATCCCCTCATCTCCTGGAATCAGCACGAAGTAGTCCAATGGGGTCCAACCTGTTGGGAGCTTTGCCTCCAGGCGAAGACTGAGACGTGCTCTGGGGAGTCCGAGGCCCCCGACGTCGACCTTGAGACCATTCCCGTCCCGTACCATGACCTGGCTGTGGTATTAGTAAATGTAAGGCCATTCAACTCCCTCCTCACTGGCCCTACGACCTCGCCATCGACCTCCAGCCGGGCACGGTACCACCCCGCGGCCATCTGTACTCTCTCTCAGCGGGGAAACAGAAGGCCAAAGACGAATACATCGCTGAGGGGCTTCGTCACGGGACCATCCGGCCTTCGTCCTCCCCTGCTGCCGCGGGGTTCTTCTTCATCAAGAAAAAAGACGGGTGTCTCCGCCCTTGTGTCGACTATCGGGAGCTAAACAAGGTTACCATCAAGAACCGTCATCCACTCCCTCTCACCAACACTGCCCTGGACACCCTCTCTGCCTCCATATTTACCAAGCTGGATCTACAGAGCGCTTACAACCTCATCTACATCAGAGAGGGCGATGAGTGGAAGACGGCCTTCATAACTCCCACCGGGCCCACTACAAAACCCTGGTTATGCCATTCGGTTTGTGCAACAGTCCGGCAGCATTCCAACAGTTCATAAACGACGTTCTTCGTGACATGCAGGGTCGTTGGTGTTTCACTTACTTGGACGACATCCTAATCTACTCGAAGACCTATGAGGAGCATACCCAGCATGTCAGGGCAGTGCTTAAGAAGTTGCTGGCCCATCAGTTGTTCTGTAAGTTGGAAAAATGCGCTTTCCACCAGCGCTCCACCACATTTCTTGGTTTCGTCTTCTCCTCACAAGGTGTGGCTATGGATCCCCAGAAGTTGGATGCTGTGCGTAATTGGCCCCTACCCATGACGCTTAAGCAGCTTCAGCGTCTTTTGGGGTTTGCTAACTTCTATCAACGCTTTATCCGGGGCTTTAGTTCAGCTGCGGCACCTCTTACTGCCCTCACCAAGCCATCTCAGACACCCTTCACTTTCACCCCTGAAGCCACCACAGCCTTCCATGGAAGTCCATTTGAGCTTTGCAACGGTTTCCAACCTCCTATGTTCGAACACCAAGAACCGGAGGTTGATGTACCGTCGGCCCAACAGTTGGCACTCGCTGTGTGTGTGTGAGAACGTAGGTTCCCGGTGGGAACCTTTACTCTCTGTTAGAGCGTTCTTAGATCAAGGTGCGTGGTTTACCAACTCTCTCGTGTTTGTTCGCAATTGGGTTCATCCACTACGCTACACTGGGCTAACTGTTTGTTCAGGTACGTTCTCGTCTGCTCCGTGACAGAAGTCTGTTAATGTTGTTTCAAATGGTACCTTTACTCCCATCTATACCGTCTATACATGGAAACTAAGCAACAAAACAGCCTGTTTTCAAATGATAGTTTTTGTGATGTTACAAAACCAATACATTTAAATATATCTCCTTATTCTGGCTACAGCAGTTTAGCCATGCCCATTCATACACTGATTCATACACTCCTATAATGGTAAAAAATGCGACATTGTTGGATTACATGAAGACCTCGATTCATCAGAACACCTAGTAACTCACCTGGAGCTGTGATTGGTCACCCTGTCAGAACGACTGTGATTGGTTAGAGGCTCATTTGCATATTGCAGCCTTCTGTGATATCAGTATTGCAGAGACTGATATTGTGATAATGATTAACCGACGATATATTGAGCAGCCCTAATTGAAAATCTGTATATTATACTACAGTTTTGTGCTGATATTCCCTTGGGAGCACTTCACCATACCATTTTAGTTCTAGCTCTAGTTTACGTTCTGACATGTATGTGCACAGATAGACCCCAGGTGATCCTCAAGCACCTTTTGACCTGTCACTTGATAAGTGCCCTTTTTGCAAGACATTTTTTCTGTGTCTTTTTTGAATTGTATTATTTAGTTTTCATTTTTGCCCGAGGCCTTAATTCTCATGTAATGCCCATTATAATGTTCTTTGAGAGCACACTAGCCCCTGCCCCTACCCCTTCGGCTTCTGTTGCCAAAGCCACTGCAGTTAACAACGCAAATTGAGCATCCCGCAACGTCCACACCTCCCTGACTAGGCTTCACTAATGACGGCCAGGTATTGATAGCAAGGTGAAATAATTATCTTTATTTTCCATCTTATTTTGTTGGTTTGTTTTCATGATCCATGTCATTTCTGTTAAGCACTTTTCGTTATATTTCTTGTATGGAATGTCCTATACAAAACAATTTTTAATATTATTAATATTAGAATTGTTATGACAAGGGTGTTTTTTGCTTGAGCGCCAAAATGTATGTGCTCGGCCCTCATTGTGGTCCCTTAATGGTCTGCATTATGGGATGCTGGCTTTATCCTCACCTGGAAAAGTAAAGAACTAAATTGAGAGGAACTCTGAACCATTATGTCTTGTTGATGCAAATACCAAAAACCATCAAACTGGACCATTCAGTACTGAACGAATGGCACAGTGTCACATACACACACGCGTGCGCGCACACGCACGCACGCACGCACACACACATGCGTACACACATCATTGATTACAATTTTCCTTTACAATGAATTGACAGTGATCAATTGGCAGTTTGCATGAAGATGATGGTCCATTCAAATTGAATAATTATGATACATTTGAATTCTGCTACCGTCCTCTCTGAAGAAACAGCCTGATGGTTCATGTTATCCAGTTTTTACACAGCTAAAAGCATCATGACTTTCTTTTTAACCTGTTCTCGCACAATAGAGACAATGTCAAATTCCGGCTGTTTGTTATTTGTTGTATTTGAAACCTTATAACTTCAGATCTACAACAAAATTCAGTTTAAACTCAGCAGGACGACTGTACCATGAAGTTGAGATGCTTTCATCATATAAAGTCACAGCATTTCAATTATTTCAAGCCAATGGAACAAACTTAACACAAAATTACATAATAAAACTCTCTGTGTGCCTTGAATGATTCAGCTCCAAAATTGGTTGTTATTGTACTTTTTTACAGATGACTAAAAAGCCACAGCTCCTGCAGTTCCGAAGATTTTGGAGTGAGTTCATTAGAGTTGTAATTTTTGCTGATTGAATTTTTGGTTTGGTTTTGTGGCGTTAAAATCATTGCCAATTGTGGTAGTAGCCTAGTGGGTAAAACACTTGCCTGTGAATCCGATGACCATAAAGTCGCAGGTTCAAACCCCCACTTTCTAACCACTGTGTCCTTGAGCAAAACACTTAACCCTCAGTGGCTCCAGGGGGACTGTCCCTGTAACTAATGATTGTAAGTCGCTCTGGATGAGAGCGTCAGCCAAATACCCCCTTTACCCTTTTTGCACACAATGGCATGTTGGCCACCAGGGGGCGAGCGGGAGTGTTCTGCACATACAGCTCATAAAATCTCCATGTTAAGTGTTTAACGTCCTTGTGAAATAAAGTCTTCCAATGATGCCAAATCCCAGTGATATATAAGACTGAGATGACAGTCTTACAAATTCCATATAGTTCCTTTTACTTAATTCCATTAGACAGCTCCAGCTCATTCAAAATGCTGCTGCCAAAGTTCTAACCAAAACCACGAAAGGAGATCACATCAATCCAGTTCTCAGGTGCTTGCACTGATCCCAGTTCGGTACAGAATTGATTTCAAATTACTTCTTGTATACAAGTCACTCAATGGTTTGGACCCTGAATTCATCTCTGATATGTTTGATGTTGATCCTGGTTGGTCTCTTAGATCTGCAGGAGCTGCTCAGCTAGTGGTGAAAAGATCTGAAACTAAACTTGGTGAAATGGTGTTTATCCACTATGCTGTCCAACCAACTGCCCATCAAAATCAGATCTGCACCAACTGGAGCTTTAAAAAGCTTCTAAAAATCACACTGTTCTCCTCCGTCTTCTTTCAAATATCTGCACGTCCATGACACTTTTGATCTTCTTTTATTGATTTCCGGTTCATTCTTTTATTTCTTTTATTATTTCTTTTTTTTAACTTCCTACTATTTTTGTACTTCATGATTTATTAATATTTTCTTATTGTCTTGTATAGCACATTGAATGACCAAAATAGTTGACTATATAAATAAATTTGACATGACTTGATTTAATTTAATGACCAAAATTAAAAGACAAGTTTTGTTCAACATTCATTAAATTTGCCAAATTATTCCTTTTGGTAGACTTGCACTCGTGTGATTGTAACATGCAAATAGCTGTACATTTTGGCATTTTTATGACCCTGATTGCGTGATTAAGTGTCAGAATAATCAGTAGATTAATCGATCACTAACATGACCAGTAGTGACAGCCCTACACTACACACACAGCCTCTCACAGAAGCATGTCTAAGCAGTGTTAGAGGTGTGGGAGATATGGCTTGATGGTTCCTTTTTATATGCACTTTTTAGCCTCTTTGAGTTGTCGTGTGTGTATCAAGACTGCGTGTCTTCCTCTGCATGCATGGGTAATGCTGCCAGATAAAGCTGTTTATCCATTGAAACTCTGCACACACACCCACCCACACACACATAAACACACACACACACACACACGCCAGTAGAAGCTCTCGTCGCTGTGCTGCACAAGGATATAACTGAGAGCTGAGCTCTATGGCTCAAAGGCTGAAGATCTCCCAGCCAGCCCTGCTGACCACCGTCCATGACAACCAGGCTCAAGAACCTCATGCCAGAAAGGATGTAAGATGTTACCTGATTTGCTGGTAGGATGGGGAGGAGACTGGATGCCCTGATTTATGGAACTAGGACCTGATCTATCAAGCCTTTTACATCAGTTTCAGGTCCAAATTGGGCACTTTCTGTCTGTATGCTCTGTATGAAACCAGAGCAAGAGTCTAATGTGCAAGTTATATAGTTGTGTATTTGGTAAACTGCACTTCTCTCCCTCATGCATATGCATTGAGAGGTGCGAAACTTGAGTGAAAACTGGGTGAAAATTTAAGAGTCTCGAAAGACATTGTTGAGAGACTTCCTTTAACAACAATAGGAGTCACAGCAGTTTGCTGGAGGTACAAGCCTCGAAAGGTTTACCATCAGAATAACCTTGTTTAAACCTTCTGTGAGCTGGGATGCAATTTGTCCATGTTATCTTTTTTCAAACTGCTGGTGTTGAATTCTACCACAGGACAATGTTCTAGTGGGACATAACACTGCTCTCTCTTAATTACCGAACTGTCATTCTCTGTTACGTCTCGAATTTCGTGACAACTTTATTATTTAATAGTTTGTGAGATAAGCTGCAGCATTAGTACATCAAGTGTTAAATTCAGGCGCATTCTGTGTGCAAATTGCAGTCGGATCAAGGCATGTTTCACAATGCAACCTTGCTGACAGTAGGGTAGAAGGAGCATGAAAGAGTCTGAGACAGAAAGAGGACGAGCGAGAGAGTGGAATATGAAAGAGAGACAGAGAGAGAGAGAGAGAGAGAGAGAGACAGAGAGAGAGAGAGAGACAGAGAGAGAGAAAAGAGAGTTTGGGAAGCCAAGACTGCAATCAGTCTCAAAACATAAGTTGAGACCAACAAAAGCTATTGTGAGACACTTAAGAACTATAAAGGAGCGATTTCTAAGGGAAAAAAGCTACAGTCCTGTGAATTAACTTTGTGGAAAACTGAAGCCTCCATCATGTGTTCTGCACTTTGAGGAGAAACAAAAGGGATTGAATAATGATTTTGAAAGCTTTTGCAGCAACTTTCCCCCAAGAAATCTGTTCTTTGAAGAGTTAGCTAGATAACATTCAGCTAAATGTTGTTTGGCTTTCCTGATCCTCCTCAACATGAGCTGAAGAGTTTGCCCCTTAGATGTCTAGAGTTACTGTTATTTCACTTTATGACATCAGCCTGGTGAAGGGGGCGACACACTTAAGCCGGAACTTTATTTAAACATTTCTTAAATGAAAAGACAACCAAATGCAAAAATGTGACCTACTCTGACTCCAGGTTTTCCAGCCAGTGTCATCTCCAGACAATCTCCTCACCAAACTGGCTGGAGAGCCTCAGTTTTAAAGTGTTCCAGCTCCTCCCCTGATACATTGCAGCTGTACCTTGTTTGAGGAGGAGCCCTACACACATTCTGGGGCTTTGATGTCTCCTCTGGCTTTTGGCTAAATGTATAATTACATAATTAATTATGCAATTAGCTACTTTCCATTCAACTACATTTTCTCTTAACCTTTCTTTTTTGTTTGTTAGTTTTGATGACTAAAACATGGTAAAAATCTACAAAAACTAAAATTGAAACCAAATGCACACAACACTAACCAAAAGTTTGAAGTCTGCACTTTTGACAAATTGCTTTTGTTTTAGTAGGCTATGATTGGAAAATTGTTCATCAGAATGTAAAAAAGGCATTTCAAAGGAGCTCTGAGCTGTTAAACAGACATGCTAGGAAATTAGGAACTGAACAGTACTGAGAGAGAGGTGTGGGGAGAGAGGGAGAGAGAGAGAGGGAGATTCCCGCTTGCAGCCTCTGACTCCAGCTCCGGGTTTTCTTTGTGTCCGTGCATCAGTAGATCAGTCAGTGTGTGTGTATGTGTGTGTGTGTGCGCGCCTCCTGCGCTCTGCTCTGCTGCAGTGGAGCCTCAGACGCTGAGCTGATATCTACTCCTCCACGGAGGGCGCCTCATCCTCCCTCGTTTTTTCTTTTTTTTTCGTTTTCCGTTCCCTTTTTGCTCACTCTCGGGAAAGAGGGGAGGGGGGACGGTCCAGATGAAAGAGGGGAGATAAAAAAAAGTAAGAAGTGCAGGGGATTGAAGAAAGATAGTTGAGAGAGAGAGAAACCCATCCACACCCATGACTGCGTGGCTGGCTGTCATCAAATTGGCGAAACGCGAATGGACCCACATGTCACCCTTGATGAACCCCGCTGACAGGTGAGTCCCTGCTGGAGCTCAGAATCTTTTCTCTCCTGGGGCAAAGCTAATTAGAATTGAATCGAAGACTTAGACCCTCACTCAGAACACAGGCTGAGGCGTCTCTCGGTCCCTCTGGCTTCGTTCGGAGTTGACTTGGAGTGCTAAACAGGTACAAGACTTGTTAGTGTTTTGGACAGATTGGACACGAGATGTGTAAGGAGGGACCCAAGAGGCTTTTTCTGTTGCTGCGGTGCTCATATGCTTTAGCTCCACAGTGGAACTGTAGTCTAGGATCATCACCCTACAAAGTCCATCGCACTTTGAAATGTAGCCGAGTGGTCAGTTGCGTTTGCCTGAATGCCACTTTGTTGGAATCGCAGGTCTAACCTGAGTGAAATCCAATGACAAGGTATTCCAAGAGTAACCACTCTGGGGGAACAGTCAAAAGGCGGGCTTTCCTCTATGGATCCATATGAGGCAGTTGGTCATTTAACATCAGCAGCAGAGCGAGTCTGCTGGACAAACTGTGCGAAGAGCGCAGCCCACGAAGCGGGCGCAATTCCCAATGCAGGGCTTTCGGCACGAGTGTGTGTGTGTGTGGGTGGGTGGGCGAATCAGTTCACATATTGTGCAGCGGAGCTTTGTAATTTATACTGTATTCCTTTTACCAGCTGCTTCAGGACTTGCTGACCAGCTGTGTGTATGTGTGTGTGTATGTGAGTATCAAAATGGTCAGCGCCTGCTCTGAACTGAGGATTTCGCAATATAGGATGCTAAGGTCACTTACTAATAGGCAGGATGATGGAGTGGTATGTGTGTGTGTGTGTGTGTGTGTGTGTGTATGTGTGTGTGTGTGTGTGTGTGTGTGTCACTTATAGCTGGATATGCTCCTGGTCATTTCCTTCTGTGTATTTACAGTTTCCTCTGGCTTTGCACCTTCATAGATTAGACAGAGAGAGAGAGAGAGAGACAGAGAGAGAGAGAGAGAGAGAGAGAGAGAGAGTGAGAGAGAGAGAGAGAGAGAGAGAGAGAGAGAGAGAGAGAG